>LUCW03001511.1:100000-155000 GCA_001586965.3 Sphaeroforma sirkka | reverse complement strand
TATATATATCAGCACGTAACTAAATACAATTTCGCTACCGGGCGATATACGTCGACCGCTCTATACCTCCTTTTTCGTGTTCAGCAATTGCTCAACGGTAATACCATGCGCAACGTCATACAGGTTTTGGAACAACACTGGGAAGGGGATGGGCGTTAACGACTGCTCACACTCGTCCAATAGATTGGCCATGCGCTCAACTTCCGCCTCACTGGCGCCGTCTGTTGTGGTAGGCAATGCAGGGTTAGTCTTGAGTGCCATTTAGCGTACGAACAACACAAGGCCTGGGTGGCAAATAGCATACAAACAATACCAATAGGATATCAGTTGAAATGAAAGGGCTTGAGAGTACGCCAACGGAGGAGGTCAAATCACCGGCACGCATTGGCACATGCGCAGCTGGCACGACTACGACAAGAAAGTGACAAGAAAGTGATCCGTGATCTGAGAATTCTCCGATTGAACATACTTAGAGCCATCTTTGGTAATCGGGTTCGTTCAACATTGATCTCTTCTAACGCCATGGCTCGAACTTCATCTTGCTGTGGAGGTAGGGAGAACGAAATATTTGAAAGTATGAGAACACCATGCAAAATGGACTTAAAACAGCAACAGCGTACAGTTTTTGTCAGTGGTATCAGCTAGAACGAACTGTGCAGTTTCACAATCGTGTTGACCGTACCAGTGAATAGATGGATATAAAATTCTTTCACGCCAAATGATAAATGTATGGCTAACATACCATGATAGAGTGATCCAGTGGTGGGTACAGATGATGCATCGATTGCCTGTCGATACCCAACAATAGTGCGGAACTAATCTGTTGCACTATTCTGTGGCTTAAGAACTTGTTGAGAATGGGAATGTCGACATTCTTGATATCTCTCGCTGTGGCCAACTGCGTCAGTCCCCAATCCAATCCTTTGCTAATGGTTTCGTGTGAAGCCTACGCACACAACAACCCCCCCACACACACACAAAAAAAAAACAGAAATGTGAGGACTCGTGCGCAGAAATATATCACCGCAATAGTACAAGTGATATTTCCATACCTTCGTTCCCACCAATGCCGAGGAGAGAAATAAAGGATACGAAAGATTCACGATGTCGACTGGGCAATTAAACTTGCAAATTACCAATGCTCAATCTACATGTGCGACAGTCACAACGTGCCTGGAATAGCCACAGAGTACGAACCAGAAGAGGCGAATGAAAACACACGACATACGCGGCCGAATTCATCGTAGTTCAGTCCACCGGCCCTTAGCGCCGGCTCGCTCATATGCGTGCAATGCGCCAGGATGGTGAAGTACAACGACACAGACAGCATGCTCGACAGGTTGATGGCAAGCCCGGCCCAGAAGCCCTGGAACAGGAAGAACATGGCCAGCTTTGCAGGAAATATCCAGGGTAGTAGGAAGCCCCCGGGGAACGACAGGATGTACTTGTGGCGGAAGCGGTGGATAACATTGCCGTTGAGGGCTACGACCGACTCGCCGATAAAGAAAATGACTGCCAGCGTGACGGTGGTGACAATGGTGCCTAGAAGGTTCTTCCCCTTAACCTGTTCCCCCCAGGTGATGAATGGGTTCATTGAGTATCGGTCGTGATCTAGGACTGAGTTGGTGTGCATGTGATGCGACAACAGATGCTCCAGATTCCATTCGGCATTACTCAGCCCGTTCAGATCGAGGAATAGACCCATTTTGGAGTTCGCCACGTGCGAAAAGTTGTGGCCGAATCCAGACAGGACGCACGACGACAGATTGCACAGGGCGACCATGGCGACAAATAGTGGACTCCACGAGGCATCGGTCAGCAGAACGTACAGCGTTGTCAGTATATAGTTGACGCCGAAGAAGTACATGAGATTCCTTGCTCGGGTTGTCTGCATGCGCGAGGCGCGTGTAGGATGCATCTCGAACATACGCGTACGCACACGGTCGTAAAAGTCGCCCTTCTTGAAGGTGGCTTTGGATGCGTCACGCAGCTGCGGGCGAGAGGTTTCAGTGAAATCGGATGCGAGTGTGATATGTGGTCAGCAGAAGCCTAGAGATACATAAGCTGATCCGAGTGTGTTGTCAAAAAACAAATTGGGGTACACTCGGAGGCGGAAAGAGTGTCTTCATATGTGTGGCAGAGGGCGAGAGTTGATGATGCTGCCAAATATCAAATGGTGGTGCGTTGACCCCCAAGAACCGAACTTGGAGAAATGATATTGTCGAGCTGCAGATTCTCCCGATTTGAACATCAATCGCACAGATCAAGAAAACTTATCAATAAGTCCTTTTCACATTTCACATTTCACATTTTACAAATATATATATATATATATATATGTGTGTGTGTGTGTGTGTGTGTGTGTGTGTGTGTGTGCATTTAAATGAATATATTTAAATGAATATATATATAAATATATATATATATATATATATGTGTGTGTGTGTGTGTGTGTGTGTGTGTGTGTGTGTGTGTGTGTGCATTTTAAATGAATATATTTAAATGAATATATATATATAAATAATATATATTACATATGTATATATGATGATGATGTTGTGTGTGATGTGTTTAAAAATGATATATATATGTATGTATTATATATATATATATATATATATATATAATATGTATATATATTATATACATATATAATATGCATATTATTATTGTTGTGTATATATTATAATATAATATATATATATATATATATATATATATATATATATATATATATATATATATATATATATATATAAAAAATATATATATATGTGTATGTATAAATAAATAAATATATATATATATATATATATATATATATATATATATATATATATATATATATATATATATATATATATATATATATGGGTATATATATATATATATATATATATATATATATATATATATATATTGGTATTTATGTATATAGCAATTTGAATGTTTATCAGGATCAACGATCAATGTATTTGGCGAGCACACATGACACCGCATATGACAAACGGCAAAAGATCAGTGGGCCCTGCACTTGTATACCTCTATAGCAATACAACTACATTCAGGTTATATGCAGGTCACAAAAATGATTGTATTGCCATTCATGACAAAGAAAAACCCGAATGTGAACTGGTCAAAGTTAAATACACCATGCATACCTTCATATTCTTATATAACTCTCCATTGCCTTCTCGCGGCACGTGGTATTTCTTCAGTAGAGAAGTGGCTTTATTATAATTCACATGATGCGATTCGAAAAGTTCTGAGAGATGACAGGAACAGAAGAGCAGTAACAGGTGAGTTATTCCAATACCAATTCGTCAGCACAGATACACGACGATACATTGCGGATCGAATGTAATAAGGGTTTGGCTAGATCATAAGCCAGACACGTGAAGAACCTTCGAGTATCGCATCACAAATGAAGTCTACCCCTAACAAAGAAGAGAGCGGGTTGCTCTTGTGCATCAACATACAATACAGTTTGTTTGCAATATGAATCTGGTGATTATGCTATAGGTATGATACAAATACCACAATTCCACATATAAATATATATTCATAGATAGCATTGATAAGCCTTGCATGGTACAAACAGACTCCGAAATGACACGCACTTAACATATATATCAATATGATTATATATGTATATATATATAAATATATATATATATATATATATATATATATATATATATATATATATATATATATATATATATATATATATATATATATATATATGTTATGTATATATATATATATGCATATGTATATGATATCCATTATATATATATATGGATAAAATGGACGGATATATATATATATATACATATATGTATGTAAATGATGGACGGATATGTAATGTATGTGATGTATGTATATATATATATACATATATATATTATATATATATTATATATATATATTATATGTATGCATATACAATATATATGCATATATACATGTGTATGCATATATATAATATACATAATATACACATATTATATATTGATATATATATAATATATTATATATATAATAATACATTATATTATATATTATTATTATGCTATTAATATGCATTATTATGTATTATTACAGTTATCCATACATAAATCACATAATGCAATGCGCGCCGCGTGCAAAACAAAAAATACACACAACAATATTAAAATAATGATGATATGATATTATTACATGTATTATATATATATATGTATGTGCGTGCGTGCGTATGTGTTGATGTGATGATGATATATATTGATATATTATATGCCATACAATATTGTTATGTGTGCGTGCGTGCGCGATCCATGATTGCGCGCGCGCGTATTGATTGGTGATTGATATATTATTAATATGCATATTGCATATACATATGCCTCGGTATATATAAAACCATGCATATACATTATATATTATATATGTATATGTTATATATTACATTATATATATATATGCCATATACATATGTGCGTGTGTACGATGTGATATATTGTTATATGCATATATATATATATAATTCATGCAACCTATATACAGCATATATATGTACGCATATGCATGCACATATATATATATAATGATATATATTATATATATTATATATATATTATATATATATATATATATACAATATATGGATATGGATATGAGATATTGATGTTGATATGGATATATATTACAAGTATTTGTATATGTTGATGTACGCAATGCATATGCGTATGCATATGTATTGTGCATGACGCATATATATATATATATATATATATTAAATATATATATATATATATATATATATATATTGATATATTATTATTGATGTGCGTGCGATGATGTGCGTGCGTGCGTGCGTCTTTTTGTGCGTGAGTCTATGTGTTTGTACTTGTACGCGCGCGTGCGTGCGTATGTATGTATGCATGTATATATACCATTTATATATGTATATGCATACATGTATGCATGTATGCACATATATATATATACGCATGGACGTATGCATATATATATGCATGTATGTACGTATGTATGTATGTATATACGAGTGTGCGTGAGACTGTTTGTGGCTGCATCACTGTATGTGCGTGTGTATGTATGTGTGTGTGTGTGTGTGCGTGCGCGTATGTATGTATATATATATATATATATAATGTGATAGTGTGTCGATAATAAAACCAATTATTTAAGTATCTGTTCGGGTATGAATGCTAATTATATGTGTAAATTTATATATATATATATATATGTGTGTGTGTGTGTGTGTGTGTGTATCTGTGTATGTATGTGTTTGTGTAGGTTTGTGTTTGTGTGTGTATGTGTGCTTGTGTGTGTATTTGAAAGCCTCCGGAGAAATTGTTTATTCGTTTATATAAATGTGTGCTGGCCGGCGACGTATATGCGAACGCATGCATATATATACGTACACATTCTTGGCCGCCAACCATATACAAATCAAGGTGCTGTTACATTGGAACCTTGTACTATTATATTTACATATTCAAAAGCTATCCCATTCTGTCAACTTCTCCCGATGAGATGTCGCCAAAGTCTCATAAATAGTGACGAGACAACAAAGGATCCTCGACATACCTGTCGCATCAGTACCCCTGCACATATCAACAAAGTCAGGGCCACCAGGGTGCACTTTTGAAAATTCAGCAAAGTCGTAGTATTCATCGTTTATACTCCATAATAGCTTGGGATGGTTTTTGAATTCCTCTCCCATCACTTTCTCGACCCCTGGGTGTTTGTAGATGAGTTGCTCACCATCTGGACTGTTGAACGGCATATTTCTTAATCAGATTCTTAACTTGTTCTCTAAGAAACAAACTTTTGGTTTGCGAATCAGTCAGTATGTCAGTTTGAGTATAAGTAACTATGAGAGTTTTCGACAGACACCACCTCAGCTATACGTGTATGTTGATTGCATGAACCACAGAAAAGTGAACTCTCTCTCTCTCTCCCTCTAGTTAGTAATGACTAGAGTGAATAGTGTTCAGTCATCAGTGTCCACTGTTCACACAATCGTACCAGTACTTGTGTGTACAAAAACTACTCTCTTATGCTCTCAAATCGAAATAAACAGTGGAACTTTAGAGCGAGAATCGGATACAGTCACATTGTATGACTCATTGAAGCTGAGCGGATTTGTGTTTTTGAAAAAAAATAGAATTTATGATAAATGTCAAAATTCACAGAAATAAAACATATATAAATACATATGTAAATATGACATGTTTTTTTAAAAATACATATGTGACTGTACATACATATGTAGCCTCTTTTTTTTTTATATAAAAAACAAAACCCTCCAAATACATATGCATAGCCCGGTAAGCCGCTATATGATTTAGCTGTAGAGAATGCTTTTTAGAAACAAATACAAATACATCCAGGCACTTCGTATTGTATTTAGCCTCCTAAACAGAACACTCCAATTAATTTTTTTTAAATAAACATGGCACTTGGCAGTGTGACACTTGGCAAGTTGGCAGTTGGCACTCAGTCAAAAAAAAACTCACCACGCACAAGAGAAGTCCCAGGCTATGCTCATATATAACCAAGAAGAGACCTAAGAACACTGCTTTAAAAGCTACACGTATATATCTATTGCGGTGTTCACACCATACAGTATATACCAATAAACGTTGCAACATATAATTATTGCGCGTTAAACGTTATGTTAAACTTTTATATACACGAAAGATCAAACGTTTTGAGCTTAGGACTCCCAGGCCAAGACTCAGAGGCCAGAGAGACAGAGACCGGAGAACAGGGCGGGGCCCAGAGCCTCAGCGGGCAGAGGCCCAAACTCTAGACTCTAGTCAAGAGTGAGAGGAAGAGGGGGCAGGCCGGCAGCGGCAGAGTGCAGTATTTTCTATTTTTATTTAAAATGTCTAGGTGTCTACTGGTCGATTTTTTAATAGTATTTACTAATGTAGAAGACTATGAGCCTATGACTGACTCTGCATAAATGAATACATACAGACTGGAGAAATCTTGAAACCACCATAAATAGAGCCACCTACACACGCGCCTACGATTCTAGCCACCTACACACGCCACCTACGATTCTAGTCACCTACACACGCCACCACAACTAGTGCAACCTACACTTCCCACCTACTCATACTCGGGGGTTTTTTATTCTCACTACCCTACAAATATAGATATAAATCTGTATTATAGATTATAATCACATAAGTGACAAGTCTGTCAAAAAATCTCAACCCCACAGGCCCACACCCGCAACCACAATGAGTGCAACCTACAGTTCCGACATACTCATACTTCTATTTATTTTTTTCCACCACTATACTACATATGAATAATTTTGATATAAATTACAATCACGTCTCAACCCCTCTTTCGTCTCGACATATTCGTAAGACGTATCTTGTTTGCGAACTGATCGTGGAACATCTGTGACCTATAATATTTTGGATCGTCTATCCCCGCTGGACATAAAATAAACCATTTAGTGAACTACATTTCGTCGTGCGTCAGAGATCGTGTACATAGTACATAGTTATAGATACGCAACTATATAAATTCTACAAGTCAGGCACCGGTTTAGATAAGGTAGCCAACTAAATGCAATTACATTTATAGTATATATATATATATATATATATGTGTGTGTGTGTGTGTGTGTGTGCGTGTATGTGTGTTTGTGTGTGATATGATTGTACATGATTGAAAGTATAACGATTTATCGTTTGATGTATAATTTCAGTTTCGCATAACAACTGATAGCGTTTTTTCTTGTTTTCTCCCTTCCATAACATCATATTCACATTGAATTTGATAATTTTGGCCAGCATAAGTAGGTCGTCTATCAACTCATTATCCTTCCGCTTATCATTCCACCATTTTTCAAGGTCGGCTTTCAATGTCGACCCTATATGAGTTCCAATTTTTTCATGAACCAATTCTGTGAACAATAGTGTGTATATGTTGTTTGTCTCAATTCTCAATTGTTCAACAGTGTACCCATAAAATACCGGTTCTTCAAGTAACGACAGGTAACCACATCTACCAAAAGCCTCTACATTAACAGCTATGTAGTCGCCATCTGGTTATTTGAATCGATGACCTGTGTTTACACTTCCCTCATCTGGGTGGTATACGGTGGTAGGTTCTAAGCCCTTCGGTGTATTTGAAAAGGGCATATCTAAGGTTGCGTGTGCCGTTGGCACTATTTGTAGGGGTTACCTCACGTAGATACACGTGACAACAGTGATTGTGCTGGTCAGCTGTGTGGAAGGGATATAAAAAGCATAGGAGAAAAAAATCAGTGAAAAGTTCATTCGTTTGCGCCCATATGGGATGCCATATGTCAGGTGTCAATTTGGCACTACCAGTGCCAAAATTTATAATTAGGACCCAGTAATTGGCTAGAACATATTTGTTCGTAGGTGGAAAGTGTAGGTTACACTAATTGTGGTGGCGTGTGTAGGTGACTCTATTTATGTAGGTTTCAAGATTTCTCTATATACTGTAATTCTATTTCTATTTACACTTCACTAGGAGGCTCACTGTCTGTTTACAGTTCTAAATACGTACATACACTCTACAGTCTAAATATTTTATTTCTTTTTCAAAATACACTGTTCACAAAACAGGTTTTTTTTGGTTTTTTAAAATTAATATACACATCATGCTATGCAGCTACATATGTGTAAATATCGGAATATTTACACATTGTCGCGCCAAAACTAAATTCGAAGCCAATCCGGTTCAACTTTAAAATCTAAAAGTCAGTCCGCGATTCCCTGAGCAGTGAGCACTAACCCCATTACGTTTCCCGCTACAATGTAAAACGTTAAAAGCATCCTAAATATAGTCCCATGGGTTTACAAATATTTTGAGGCAGCCTAACTGTCACGAATTGACCTATTTTTCACTTTTTCTCAGTTATGAATAGTTTCAAATCGCCTTTTCATTAAAAAAGGTCAATTTCTCGGGTACAAATTTGGATAATTTTCATGGTCGATTTGCCCCCGATATACTTTAAAACGCTTAAAAAACAAAACTTTTTTTTGCGTTTACATTTAAAGTTTATCGCATATAGACAAAACGTATTGAGCTTAGCCTGAGCATCCTGAAAAGCTAGCTGCGAGCCTGCGAACCGATAAAGGTCTTTTCTAAAGGGCTCTGATATTCAAACAGCCCGAGCAGCCACTGAATAACTGATAACAGCCCGAGCAGCCACTGAATTGTAAATTATGTCCACTACTCTAGTAGAGAATAAGGCTCTGACAATCAATAACCACTAAACTCGTATATACTGACCTAGACTTATGAAGAGCAACTACTCTCTTAGAGTATTTAAAAGGCCCCGACGTTCAAAGACCACTGGTGATTTTTCAAACACGATTAGGGTTGACCTGCCTGTTCAATTTTTCAAGAGCCATTCACTGACAATCTGTGGCCTGTGGCTTTGAGCCGTGAAGCTGTGGCCTGTGGGCCACTGATGACATCCTAATAGGCTGACCCTACCTGGGTCCACACTCCACTGGGACCTATTTACAGTTAGAGGACCTACGCAGGCATACACAATATTTGTAAAATCCTAAACTTTTTGTTCTATTTTCAAGTTTTCAGAAGGCTATGGCCTTTTCTCCCCAGAACTTGCCAGAAGACGAAATGCACACTTCACTGACACTTTGTTCAGAACACTGATGACTGTGAATACTGATAGTGAATACCACAGAAAAACAATTGGGAATGGCTTTTTTAAAGCTACTCAGCTCCTCAAATATTTTTACCTTTATCAGCTCCTCAAATATTTTTACCTTTATCAGCTCCTCAAATATTTTTCCATACATTTGGCCCTCTCTATCTCTACTCTCGAGTGTCGTCGACGACTCTCTCTGGAGACAGTGGAGCCTGCTGGGGGCGCCTGGGACCCTCTGGACCGTTGTATGGAATCTGGAGTCTGGAACTCTGGACTACTGGGGCCTGAGCCCTGGGCCTTGGGCCTGGGGCCTGAGCCCTGGGCCTGGGGCCTGGGGCCTGGAGGAGTGGAGGTTGGAGAACGGAGGTCGGAGGATGGAGGCCTTGGAGCGTCGGAGACTCGGAGATTCTGAGCTCCGGCCCTCCGCCCTCCGAGGTCTTGTGTCAACTGTCAAGTACTAACTGAAGTGTCAACAACAAGGCTGGAGCTTGGGGAGATAGCCATCCGACTCCATTTCGTCGGAAGAAACCTGATTTCTGCTCGAGACCCAAATCCTGAGGGCCATGGTTTTTTTCGCTTACAATGTTTGTATTTAAATGTAGTCATTGTAGTGTAGTTGTACATCATGTATTTATTTTTATAAACAAATATTAATGAGTTTCTCCCGCCTTATAACGTGCCCGATTTATAAAAATAAATAAATCAGACAATTGTCAGTTTGTCACGGCCAACAGTGCCAAGCCATAAATAAAACAAATAAACTATACACACAGGGGAATATGTAACAGGATAGTCTTGTCCACGTTTCCAGGAGGAGTCCATAATCATGGACAGTTGGACTCCTAGAGTCCTGGACTCTGGAGTCCTGGGCTCCTGACCTATGTAAATACACTAAAACTTGAAACTTTGAATTGTTTTTAAAAAAAAGAACAAAAGAGAGGACTTATGTATGAAACTTGTGTTTTTATTTTTAAGGATGAATACCTTTCTATTGGTAGAAAAACACATGTTAATTCTTATGATGCAGACTGCCGGCCTGTAATTGATTGGTTGTCGCGTTGAGGCATCAATGATTTGGATTGTGGAGTTTAGAACCATTACTCCATACGATAGTCCATGTGCAATTGTGCACACACGTCACGTCGTCAGTCGTTACACTGTTGAGTACTGAGTGCTGACTGTTGTCGCTGGGGTTCTTTCAGTTGGCTAAAAACACACCTAACGTCAATAAGCGTAGTATGGATAAAAGTTGAACGTTACCCGTTATTTTTTTAATTTATAAAAGGTTTAACGTTTATAAACTCGAAAATATACGGTCGAAATCGTGGATTTTGCACTTCAGAACTGCACCTATATTTAACGACATGGACTATAAAGCTAAAATTCACCAATGAAAAATCGACACGAAAAACTTGAAGTTGACTTTCACAACGGCCAACTTCCAACCCCAAGTGCCAACGCCCAACGGGTAACGGCCCAACATTCGAAGTTGCCAACACACATGTTTACGAATTCGCAGTTACTATACTGCCTTTCGACTTTCGTTGTATGCGCAACGTGACGTCAAAAGAATCCCGATCAACATGCATTGCGTCGATGAATCAGACGATTCAAATGAAATAAATGCCATAACTGAGACTAGTCAGGCGAAGACTGATGCAGAATATACAACAAACTATAGTGAGAATATCTTAACAGACATCCTCACCCAGTGCGAGATGCCTTTTGAAGTATAAAACGCGGTGTGGATACACGTAGTCTCACTAGCTGCCTCTGAAGTCGAGCCACGGCAGGATAGGGATAATAATATTTATTTGAAAAAAGATAAGTTACAATATATGTATGTTATAATGTATGAACATATGGTAAGGCTCTCATAGTCGCTGTAGTGGTTAGGGAAAGATTGATGGGAAGAAGTAGTCAGTAAATTCCCGTTTGAAGCTTGGGCCAAGTGAGTCGGCAATGGAAGATATTCGCTGAGTCAATTCGGGCCGGTGTTGACAAAACACTGTTACTATCGAATGTTCCATATATTCGTTGCTGACCTACTAAGTAGAGTACCCAACTCTGTGGTACAGATCGGGTCTGCGCCATGTAGTGCCGCGGAATGGGCTAGTGCAGAGTATGAAACACCGAGAAGGACCAGGTTATCCGTCATAATCCAGTCGAGGAGCAAGGATGGGGGTAAGCCAATGCCGCACTAGACCACGGATGAATTCGGTATGTGTTGGCTGGCCTCGATCGTAAGTATCATAGGCGGAACCAACAAGCACGATGATTTGGTTTGAAATGAAATTTGGAAGTAGTACTTCAACAGCGTGATTAGCCGGGGTATGGGAAACATCTGTTGATGTGTCAGAGACGGATGAGGGTACGGTGGTACTTCAACATGCTGAAGAAAAGATCCAAGGTGTTCGTGGAGGGTCCAGATACCGTGGAAGTCGTGGTATTTTTGTAATTGCTGAAGGAGGTCAGGGCCAATGGGCGGCAGTTTCGGGCCTACCAGGATGCGTCGAATCAGTTTTTAAAACCCTAAAATGGCTGGTAGTGAATTTGTGGCTACCGGGGCAGACAGGGTAGAGACAGCCGTCGGTGCGGTAGTCGAGTAATGTGAAGATGTACGTATTTGTTACAATCATAGCACAGAGCCGGATTGGTGTAGACTCGAAGCAGCGATTGAAGCTGTCGTGTCTGGCTGTGTCTCAGTTTGAGGTTGGCGGTTGACCCATGGCGCCGGGCCATTGCCGCGATCTCCTTGTTGGACCAACATTTTGTTGAGTTCTTCTTAATGTCGTCACAGCGTTGGCAGAGGGCTACATGGTCGGGTGTACTCCTGCCCGTGATATTTTGTACAGTTTTCAGGCGAGCATAGATACTGTACGGGAAGCGCAGTGATGTTGCGTAAGAGGGGTAAGTGAATTTTTCTGGCCATTGAGTCGAGTTGTATTCCCCGGCAACCTCCGAGGTAGTCCGCGAATGGTCGTGCGGGAAGCAGATTGAGCCATGGATCTAATTTCCGTAGAGGACAACACAACGTTAAGGTAGATTTATGTATCTGAACGTAATTTAATAATTGGGCAATTAACTGCCACGGTGGATTAGCCCACGCGTTATGTTTGGAGAGATCCAATTGAAAGGCATCTCCTAGAGGATGATTTAACGTCCTGTAATCTTTTAATTGCACGTTATGATGCGCGGCGAACATATCTATAGTATGTGGGCCGAATGTCTTTTGTGCTAACTCAAACCATCTTGGATTACATTTCCAATCAGTGGCTAAGAGCTCGCGGACTGACTTATTAAAGTCAGGTACAAACCTGGACAACAATATCCGGTAAGTGGTTATGTATGCCTGGTAAATGTTTTATATCAAAGTGAAATTTTGATATTGTATCATGCCATCTGCTCAATAATTGAGAGTCCGGCTTCATCTCTTTCATGTATTGAAGAGACTTTTGATCACACATCAGCGTAAATGCTGTTCCATAGAGGTAATCTCTAAAGTGTGTCATAGCTGTTACTATAGCTAATAATTCTTGTTTAACAGTTGGATAATTCAATTGTGATGCATTCATAGCACGGCTAAAGAGTTGTATGTATCTAGGTTTATTATCTATAACCTGATACAACTCCTCCTAGTGCTAGGTCTGATGCGTCCGTTGCTATTTCAAACGGCACGCCATCAACTGGTCCTTGAACCACAAGTGCTTGTTGTACTGCGTGCTTGAGGATCTTAAATGCCTCACCACACTCTTTAGTCTATAGCTCCCCTAACTCACCTTTGTGACATCTTAAGTGCCCAAAAGGTTTTAAGTAATCTGCTAAGTGTGGAACGCCATCTGAAAAGAAGTTTACGAATCCACACATGCTATTTACATCTCTCTCGGTTGTTGGAGTTCTCCAATCTAAGAGATGTTCTACCTTTCCGGGGTCGATTTTAATACCTTCCCCTGAGATTCTTTACCCTAAGAGTTGAATCTCACTCATAGCAAAATGACATTTCTTCTCATTAATTTTGAAGTTCTGTTCGTTAATCTTTGTAGTACTCGTCTGACTAATGCTTCGTGTTCGGCTTTAGTCTTTGAGAAGATGACTATGTCATCTATGCAGACTTGCAAGGTAGGCATGTCTGCAAACATTTCCTCCATTACTTGTTGGAAGAATGCTGGTAGGGAGTGTAACCCAAAAGGTGCGCCCTTAAAGCGATATTGTTTACCCTTCCATGTAAAACTAAAGTATTTACGGTGGGGTTCATATACCTTCATTTGGTGGTATCCTTGTGTTAGGTCTATAGTTGTAAATACTGTAGCACCTTCCATTCTTCTTGACAACTCGTTTATACGAGGTAAGTGAAAGCTATGAGATGGCAATAATTTATTTATTGGACTCATATCTAAACATACTCTGACCTTCTTACATGAACCGTCAGAGTTATGTTGATCAACGGCAAGTAATGCCAAGTTTACTGGAGTTTGTTTATAGTTTATTTCTATCACTCCATCTGTTAACCATTTCTCGACATGTTCTTTTACTACGGCTTCGTGTCTCCAAGATACATAGTTTCTTGATGAACACTTCAGCTGAGTAAAGTCTACCTTGGTTAAATCTAAACTAACTTATCCGTCGTTAAAACGGAACTTAGCCCAGTCAGTGATATTGATCTTCTTATTTACTAAGATTAGATCAATGATCTTTTCCTCAAAGTTAGGTATTAATTCCTTGACTGTGTCGGATGGTGGTATATATGGTTTCAGACAATTATTGTCTGATTGATCCGTTAATGAATCTACATTGTTCGGTAAACCAGTTACGGTTATACCTAATGTAAGTAAATCACTCATTCCGACGATAATGTCGTACTTCTGTGACATCTTTACTATCACAGCTTGGGTTGTAATGTGGCGATGGTCGGCTAATGAGATTTTAACATCGGTAGCCATCGTATCGCACTTGGAAGTCTTCTCATCAGCTAATATAAGGTGAGTAGTTTGTGTTCTACGTTCGATATCTTTCATTAATGCAAAGCGATCGGATATACATGAAATTTCTGAACCAGGATCAATCAACGCAAGGACTTTATCTCCGTTGCAATATACAGGGATTATTACACGCTCGTCTAAAGAGTCGTTGTATTGCCTTTGAAGAGATTGAACCCGGTAGTACCTTCATTCCAGTTTGATATCTGGTTTCCGGTCACATGTCTTGGCGTGATAACCGTTGGTTTTCTCACACTTGTCACACTTTTTAATAAAGTGTTTGCAAGTAGCTGAGTGCCGCCCGTTCCAATAACCGTTCGGGGCAAGCTGATACATATCGTATCCACACTTCTCGTCGGCACACTTCTTAACTTGCTTGTATAGTGCTTCCTTCTCAGCACGTACCTTTTTATTAGGCTGTGAGTGCGGCGCTGATTCACGCGGACGAACATTCGGACGCTCGTTAGATGTCTTTCGGGATACATACCCTTGATCAATCTGATCACGTGGTTTCTTAAGAACCACCTTCTCTCTCGAGGTTACTCGATCAGAGGGATAAGTGTCGGAAACAGTTTCATAGAACTGATTCCAGCGCAGTCGAGTCAGGTGAAACTTATTCTCCTGTCCTTTATCTCTCGTTTCGTTCGTTCGCATACTTGCGACATAGCTCGAGGTAAAGGCGCTCTCGATCATTACTGCCTATATTCATACAGAATACATGCATTGCCAACAACTGATACCAGCGTGGCTTGTCATCCCTCTTAATATCAGGTCTGACAAGGTCCGCATCGAGTTTCAGAATATAGCTCAAGATGCTAGTATTCGCTGTTGGTGGTGCCAGAATTGAACATAGTCCTGGACTGCGCATATCCTTGCTTAATAAGGATGTCACTAGCCAACATACTTCTGGCCAGTTACGACACTCATCGATCTCTTTGAGATGCTTCTGAAGGATCCGATAATTGGTTCCTTCTGGATTAAATGTCTGCATAACCGCAGGTATCCATTGCGGTGGGGCAATGTCATTTGTCTCCAGCATCACTGTAAACGCGTGTAACGAGCGAGTCAGAGTCTCGAGGTCATGATTATTGATGAATTCGGGCTTCTGGGTACTTGAGTCCCAGTTCGACTTAAGTCGACTGATCATGCCCTTATACTTCTGGTGATCGCGTTGGTCCTGCCCGCGTTGTGCTTGCAGCAACTGGTCAATTCGCTTCTGCTTGATGTTGATTATTTTTGCATAATAATCAATTTCTGGGCGATCTTGCAGGTCATGAGCGAGCTTCATCTTAACTGTGAGTTCGTTCACTTCTGCATTCAGCATATCTACCTCTGTGGACTGAAAGTCTTCGGTGTAAACTTCGATGGAAATTACTAGGTTTCAAACTATATTAAACTAAAATACAATTTAGTCAGTTAGGATTTAGCAGTGGTAGCTTGTGTAAGAATGATCGGGACTGCCTCTTGTTAAGAGCCTAAATATCCTCGATCACACAGGGCGTACCTCTAGCTGTTCTTTATTGAATAATTTTCACTAGAAGTACTAAGTGTTCATGACCACTTGCCTAATTTGTAAATAGACATAATAACGTAAGTCACGTTAATACATTAGCTGATATAAATAAAGTTCCATCTGAAGAAAAGTTAAAAAAAAAAAAAAAAGACTTATTGGATTTTGGAGATTGGCGGGAGGACCAAAATCTATAAGTAGTAGTTCGGAGATTATAAAATTTAGTTTATAATATCCTACATCTACTAATGTCTCAAATAGGTCCAAGTAGATGAGTCATACCAAATACTCAGGCTATTGGAGCCATCAAAGTGAATTTAGAACACTTTGGAAATATTGGAAAAAGAGCTTGTACTAAATTATTTAAAATACAAATAAAACCAATGTATTATCTCAATTGATCTTGATATTTTAGACTGACCGGAGGCCGTATTTCTACATAGCCCCCCAGTAGCTTTTAGAACTACGAACGTACGTTAAGATACGATCTAGTTGGTAAAGCGAAAACCAAAGTAAAAAAACGGTTTCGGTCATGACTTATCGAGTAAGTATGTGCCTATATGTACGAGTTCAAGACTCATGTTGTACTCTATGTCGTTTAGTATTTGGTCCAGTAACCATTTCCGATGTAGGCGCTTTACGTTTATTATTTGGTAAGGTAATAGCCAAAGGCTGTTCTTCATTTGTAAGTAAGTTTGAACAATTTTCTGCACTGTTGGTAAGCAGATCAGAAAGTTTAGTCACGTAGGAAGTAGGTGGCAAATAGGGAATTTCAGATCCGTCAGGGTTTGTAGTCACCTGAGGAAACCCTTTTGTTTATCTCGTGTGTTCTTACGTAAACGCTTATTCCATTTCTTATTAAAGATACGAAGAAAGTCGCGAGATTCACGAAATGCATCGGAGGTTAGCCAAGCTACTGTCCCATCCATGAAACGGGTCTTGTAGTAAGTGTAACCGTCTTCGGATGTTTTGTCAATTATATCTTTGACTTGTGACTCCATAACTGGTACATCAGAATCAAATGAGCGAGCGAATGAGAGTTCGGAGGTAGGGATACGGTGAGTGCCTAGATTGGTTGCGCTAGTACCATCAATGTTATTCACTTCGTAAGTATCACTCTTCTCTCATCATGGTAGGAAATAACAAAAGGTCCTATCGTCTTAGAAGAGAGTTCGGTAACGTTGGCGTTTCGATTTATAATGTTAACGTAATCGCCGACTTTGAACTGAACAATGTTCTTAGTGTTATTCCATCGGTCATACGCTTTAAGTAGGACACGATTCTTGTGCTCGAGTAAACAGGGGTAAACAACGTTCTGCATATGCTCAATTTTTTGTAGCCACGGGGTAACGTGTTTCTCGGGCGCAGTTTTATCAAACGTTGCTTGTGATTCACTATAGCGGCCAAAGAAATAGTGAAACGAGAGTGTTCCAGTTTGAGGATTCATGCAGTTATTCATTTGAGTCGGAACCCATTTCAAATGATAAGGCCACATATCCTCAACGTCGTCTAGTGCGGTACGCAAGAGTTTCTTAAGTTCTCTATGACGTGTCTCATTTGCACCCTGCGTTTGAGGTTTGTAAGGAACACCACGCCTATGGGTCATGCCTGATACGAGTATAAGTGCCTCCATTACGTCGGTACAAAACTCACTACCGTTATCAGAACATAGTACTCGGGGGAAACCGAAGTCATTAAAGACGTGATAGCATAATTCTGCCACTGTTTGTGGACGTTTGTTCGGTATTGCATAAAGCAAGTTATAGCCCGAAGCCACACATAAGAAATGACAGATATATACATCGCCAGTATGCTTGGATCGCGGGAGTTTAACCAAATCGACTATGACTCGGCGCATCGGTTGGTCTTCTGTCACACTTTTTTAGGGTGCCCAACCGTATCGCTTGATCTGGTTCTTTTCACAATCAGTACAGCGTCGGTATACTTCACGTATGGTTTCTTTCAGCGCCGGGTGATCAAGCCCTGCACGAATAGCCATTTTATAAGTATGCTCATATGCTCGATGCGTTAAATTATGTATAATTTTAACTCTACTTTCGAGCTCCTCTAAGTCAGTCAGATTCTGCGTAACGCTGGCTGGATGAACCATAGTCCTGTTGGAAAGGGCAACCTCAGTATCAGGAGGGGGGAGAGTCCTGAGATACATAATTGACAATATTGGATTGTTGAAGTATCTTCTTCAGTTGTTTCGCAACTCCTGGCTGATCTTTAAGCAGCGCTTTAAGTAGTTGAGTGCGAGCTTCAGGTTCTCTTAGAGTTTTGAGTCTTTGATCCATGGCCTTAGCTAGTTCCATGTTTTTTACGATCTAATGCCGTTTCAATCGGCATTACCTCGACTGCAATCTTGTTGGGTGCATGTGTTGTACGAGTCTTGAGCTTTTGTTCAAACTCTTTAGACTCCTCTAGTTTAGCTAAGAATTCGGTTGAGGGTTTCCACTTAGTGGTACCTGCAGGACCGATGCGACAAACAATGGTGTGTTTCCAAGGCGTCTTCTTAATAGAATAGGATCCCTGATACAAGAACGTGTCGGTTTCACGGTCGACATAAATAGGTTCGTCTTGAATTATATTAATTAAATCACGTATCCATGGGTCGAAGTTACGTAAGGGACAACACAGCGTAATGGTAGATTTAGTAATATTAACATAATTTAACAACTGTGCGATAAGTTGACAAGGTGGGTTAGCCCACGCATTATGCTTTGATAAGTCAAGCTGAAATGCATCACCTTTAGGATGAGTCAACGACCTATATTCAGAAACCTGTTTGTTATGTTCTGCGGCGAACATATCAACAGTAAATGGACCCCATCGTGATTGAGCGAGGTTAAACCATTTCTTATTTAGCATCCAATCGGTTGCTAATAACTCTTTGACTGTTTTCTGGTAGTCGGGCACAAGTCGAGAGAGCATGTCAGGAAGATGGTTATGTATTCCTGGAATGTGTGTTATATTAAAAGCGAACTTGGCAATAATGTCATGCCAGCGGCTCACCAACTGTGAATCAGGGTTCATATCTTTTTAAGTATGTTAAAGACTTTTGATCACAGGCGACAGTAAAGTAACTTCCATAAAGGTAGTCTTTAAACTGTCTTAGCGCAGTAACTATAGCAAGGAGCTCTTGTTTAACGGTAGGGTAATTCCGTTGACTCTTATTATAACTCTTGCTAAAAGAATTGTATGTAGCGCGGTTTACCATTTATCGTTTGGTAAAGCACTCCACCTACCGCTCGATCTGAAGCGTCGGTTGCTACTTGGAATGGGACACCATCCACAGGGTACTGCATGATGGGTGCGTCCATTACTTTACTTTTGACTAGTTTAAATGCATCATCACATTCTTTAGTCCAAAGCTTTCCCAAAGGTCCTTTGTGCAGCCGTAGGTGACTGAAAGGCTTTAAGTAATGAGAAAGATGCGGTACCGAATCCGAGAAGAAGTTAACAAACCCACACACAGAGTTCACATCTCTTCCAGTAATTGGTGTTGATAAATCCAACAGAAACTGTTTCTTGCCAGGATCAATTTCTACCCCTGCTGCAGATACTTTGTAGCCAAGTAAGTATAGTATAGTATCTTTAGCAAAAGAACACTTGTCTTCGTTAATCTTAAGTTTAGCATGATTAAGTCGCTTTAAGACTTCTTTAACGAGTTTAGCATGTTCATGTGCTGTCTTTGTAAAGATAACTATATCATCTAAATAGACTGATACGTTATACGACAGGTCCGCAAATAGTTCCATCATAACTTGTTGGAAGAAAGAAGGTAACATGTGTAAGCCTTCAGCTGCACCTTTAAACTGGTACTTCTTACCTTGCCAAGTAAAGGAAAAGTATTTCCTATGAGGCTCATATATCTGTAGTTGATGGAATGCAGCTTTTAAGTCTATCTTGGAAAAGATAGTCGCACCCTCCATTTTGCGTAGTATCTCGCTTATCTTAGGTAAGGGAAAACTATGTTGCGGAATTAGTTTGTTGATTGGCGACAGGTCTAGTACTACTCTTGTTTTTTACTAAACGTTCCATCAGATTTATATTGATCGACCGCTAAGAGAGCTAAGTTAACTGGGGTTGCATCATAATTGATTTCAATTAGACCCTGTTTTAACCAATCTTCGATTTGGGTTTTGACAACGTCTTTGTGTCTCCAACTCACGTAGTTATGTGAAGGACACTTTAACTTAGAGAAGTCGACGTTTGTTAAGTCAAGTCTAACGTACCCATTAGAGAACTTAAACATACACCAGTCAGTTATTGCAATCTTCCTGTTTTGTATAATTAAGTCCATAATTATATCGGTGAAGTGCGGAATCATATCCTTTGCTTCACCTTCCGGAGGTTTAGGTATCTTTAACATATTATCATCTGACTGATCTTTATTCGGGTCTAGCCCATTAGGCAGACCAGTGAGTGTTATACCTAAACTGAGAAGATCAGTCATACCTATAATTAAATCGTATTTCTGAGACATGTCAGTAACGATTAGGTGAGTCTTCACTTCTCTTCTATCTGACAGCATTATGTGTGCATAGTCAATGGCTTGTTCGCAAGTAGTAACTTTGCCATTTCCCAAGATTAAATCAGTTGTTTCGTTATGGACAGCCATATCTGTAGCGTAGGCTACTCGGCATGAGATAGCAGAGACTTCAGCCCCTGGATCAAATAGTGCCATAACTTTTTTCTCCATTTACGAAAACTGTTTGAAAGATACGTTCATCTCCTTTGGTATAGATTTTATTGAACATTTTCTCATAATCTTGCTCTAGTGCGCACATATGGTACTGTCAGTGCTTAACTTGGACGTCTGGTAAGTCCTTGCAATCCTCTTTGTGCCAACCGTTAGTACCCTTGCAAGTAGCACACTCTTTCATATAGTGTCCAAAATCTGGCTTGCCTGGTGCACACTTAACAGGGTCGTGTCTACCATTCCACTTGCTATTACGTTTTGTGAGGTTGTAACCACACTTCTTGCAAGGCGCTCTCACCTTCTTATCACCTTTCGGTTCGGTAGAAGTAGAGCCAGTACCCCCCTCCAGTAGTAGTGCGAGGTTTCTTAGTACTACGCGCAGTATTAGTCTCTACTGCGTTTCGCTTAGTGGGCTGGGTGTAGCTCGTGGTACTAAGTACTCTAGTAGAGGAATTGGTATGCTTGTGTGCTATCTTCTCAAAGACAGACCAAGGCATAGATCGCAAATCACCATAGGCGATGATGTCATCATTGACTTTCTTAAAGAGGTTAGCTCCCAGAGTCTCCATCATCTGACAAATTAATAAATATTCGCCAGTATAGGTACGACCACCCATCCGAGTATTCATATGTGTCATATGAGCTAGAGCACCTCGAATAGTGGTATCGTTCGCAAAGAACTTGCGAGACTCTAAAAGTTCACGGTCACGTGCATCTTCAAAGAAAGCGTTAAGTATATTCTCACGCAACTGGCGCCAGGGTAGGGCTTTCCAGTTGGGCTCATGAGCCTTCAAGATAGTTCGCCATTCACCTGGCTCACAGAAATGAATAAAGGCATTCATCATCTGCTTATCCCTAAGGCTGGCAGACTCCTTAAGTTGGTCGAAGGCCTTCAGTGTCTCCACTGTACTCTCATTAGTAGAGAAATCGACCTCAGCCTGCGCGTTACCTAGCTGCTTTATAAAGCTTGGTTCTAAGTGTTCACGAGGCTCATGCTCAGTGCTACGGGCTGCTAGTGCCAAGATGGTGTCTATTTCCTTTCTCTTGTTATCGATTAGATAGCGAATGTTATCCGCTTTCCTATCGTCAAGGTCAGAGTCATTCAATAGACGGTCCTCAAGGACTTGCATACCAGAGCGTAATAGCCTGAGACGAGTATGTCTGGTTCTCACTTCCTCATCCTCAGGATTAGAGCGGGAACTCTCTAACGAGGTACTGGTGTAGCGATTGCCAAAATCGTGATTACCAGGGTTAGTTGGCAAATGAGGGTCGATATTACGAGGATGGTAAGCCTCATCGAGTTCCATACGATCATATCCTCTGACAGGGTTAGGTTTGTCAAGAGGATGGTCGATGGTAGCATCAGAGCTATAGAGATTAAATTTTGAAATATTTTCTCTCTCCAGTGGTAACTGGCTTAGTGGTGAACATACTGGCTGGTAAACCAGTAGGTCTCGGGTTCGAAACCCGGCCCGAATTTTTTTTTTTTCTTCGGTATAGGAAGAATATCAGCCAAGTGGGACACGATAGAGGGGTCCACAACTGCTGCTGCCGCTAGCTCCTTCAAGAGCGCTTCAGTGCGGTTCAATTGGCGTCGAGATTGAGAGGATCCAACCACTCGTTGTCGAGTTATGGCGTCCTCAGCTTCGGCCCCAAGATTTGAGCTGAATGGAATGGCTTCTCCATCGATGGCGAAACCGAAATTTTCGGACAGGTCCAATACTTCCTTTTCACTCCGGATTTGTGCTGGAGTGTCCTTTAGATGTGGAGTTATAATGCCCCCCGACATTCGTATCCACGAATTTTTCAGCCTTTCGACGTTTATCCCCAATATTTGACGGCACGTGGTCAGGGGCAAGCTGGGGTCCTGAGCTTCACTCCTAGGTGATACACGGACGCTGGCGAGCCTTTCCGCGGTAGTAGATACCTCTTCTTCCAAGGCTTTAGGATCCGACGAGTCATCCTCAGAATAATCCTCTGTACCAACCTCAGAATTTGCTTCCCCAACAGTATCCTCGGCAGGCTCAACTCCAGACAGGCTAGGTGTTTCCACAGGGACCTCAGGAACCTCGGCAGGCTTAGCAGGCTTAGAGCTAGCGGCTCCCTTGCCTTTAGAAGTACCCTTAGCCATAGTATTTGCTGGATAGTAAATCGATGTCAGACAGTCTAGAAGCAGTACACTACTGTAACTACTAAATAACTGAAAAATATGTAAACTTCGATGGAAATTACTAGGTTTCAAACTATATTAAACTAAAATACAATTTAGTCAGTTAGGATTTAGCAGTGGTAGCTTGTGTAAGAATGATCGGGACTGCCTCTTGTTAAGAGCCTAAATATCCTCGATCACACAGGGCGTACCTCTAGCTGTTCTTTATTGAATAATTTTCACTAGAAGTACTAAGTGTTCATGACCACTTGCCTAATTTGTAAATAGACATAATAACGTAAGTCACGTTAATACATTAGCTGATATAAATAAAGTTCCATCTGAAGAAAAGTTAAAAAAAAGAAAAAGACTTATTGGATTTTGGAGATTGGCGGGAGGACCAAAATCTATAAGTAGTAGTTCGGAGATTATAAAATTTAGTTTATAATATCCTACATCTACTAATGTCTCAAATAGGTCCAAGTAGATGAGTCATACCAAATACTCAGGCTATTGGAGCCATCAAAGTGAATTTAGAACACTTTGGAAATATTGGAAAAAGAGCTTGTACTAAATTATTTAAAATACAAATAAAAACCAATGTATTATCTCAATTGATCTTGATATTTTAGACTGACCGGAGGCCGTATTTCTACATCGGCGGGCTGGTGTAATGCATTGCGGTCCTTCCGTGGGTACACCACGTCACTCGCATATATGCGGGAAGCTTTAGTTCCCTTTCGGTGGATATTAAAGTCCATGGTCGATGCTTCACGACGCTCGTTACTGAGACGTGGTGTTGGAATGAAGATCTTAGGATCATCGGTTACGATATTCTCGCACGTCGACTTTGGCTGGGTGCGATGTGCCTTCCCCCAATTAGGTAAGGTGGGAGGTGTACTCTTCCCAGCGGTTGGGTCTATAATACCCTCCAAAACGGGAGACTCATGTCCCGGGGATGGTATTGAGTAAATAGTGCCTGGACCCGTGGAAGTAGACTTTCCCAGGGAACATTCTCCGGGCTTATTTCGGTCGGCTTATTACTTAGATCGTGGTACTCCTCATTGGTCTTCTCTAAGCGATATTTTGACTGCTCTTTTACAGTGATGTGGGTAGATGCGCTAGCCTGTGGTTCGTCTTCCGTCGGCCCCTTATCGGGTTGGACTTCATCGTCGCCGGGGCCGTCGTAATTGACTTACGTAATTGGCTCTTTACCCTTTGGATTAATCTCCTCGAGGTCATTATAATTGACTTCCGTAATTGGTTCTTTACCCTTTGGATTAATCTCCTCAGGGATAGTAGATGGAGTGGTCTTTTCGCGAGCTTTGAACTTGAGGAGAGAGTGGGTCCTCTAGTCCTCTCCTCGGCTGACAGTGCATTGTCGTCTTTAGCGACAATGGGGTTGACTGCGTCTTCGACAGATTCTCTGTCCATCTTCTTTTTATCCGCTTTACGCTTCTTAGATAGCGTAGAGTCCTTCTTAGTCATACTTATCCAGTACGACTTCTGCTATTCACTTAACGAATAGTTATTGTCTTAAGAAAATTTTATGTGGTAGTTAATTACCACGACGCTTAAGTAGCTCAAGTAGTTAATACTTTGCTAACTTTAAAATGTGTAAATATCGGTCTCTTAAGGCGGTATAAACATCTTAGAGCTACTAAACGTACTAAGATAGGCGGTATAAACATCTTAGAGCTACTAAACGTACTAAGATCTTAAAGTCTTTTAATAAGTTTTTCAAGTATACGAATTTTAGTCTGGTAATAAAGTTAGGTATGCCTCATAGAAATCAGCAATACTCTCGGGAATTGTAAGGCAGAGACATTGCCTGTATATCATCCTCCCAGCACTGATTTCGCCAAAGGGATTTTATTTATGTTTTCGTTATCGTTATCGTCGAAACTAGTATTACTTGTTTCGCCGCACGAATTACTAAAACTAGTAAAATCCTATCTTTAGAAAAAAAAGGTAAAAAAGAAAAATATACTCTTGATGTCCTTAGTTATTGTCTTAACCAATAGCTGGCCACTTATCAAGAATTACCGACTTGCCATCATCAGACTGGCACATCTGGTTGGCTGAGCGGAGGTCAAACCAGGTAACCATTAAGGGTCTCTAGAAACCTATGTTCGGTTGAGCCATCTCGCTACCGAAGTATTCAGATGTATATTTTGGGGTGTTTATCTAGGTCTCTTAATAGACCTACTCCAAATATACTCCTTGGCCTTGTTCACAGTCCCTTTAATTGGTCGGGGCCAAAATATCTGATTTGTAAAATGGAAAAGGTACTTGTAAATAGAACCGTTAAAAACGATTTAATACACGTGCTTTTAATAGTACGTTTATAATTTACGTACTGCTTAAGAGTACGTTTATTAACATAAGAGTTTAATGTGGAGGCCCGGCTATTACAAGTTCGAGTACTGCTATGGGCCGCCGGCCTTTCTAGGATATTATAAACTAAATTTCATAATCTCTGAACTACTACTTACAGGTTTTGGTCTTGCCGTCAATCTACAAAATCGAATAAGTTTTTTTCTTCATTTTTTAACTTTTCTTCAGATGGAACTTTATTTATATTACTTAATGTAATAACTTAACTTACGTTATTATTTCTATCTACAAATTAGGCATGGGGTCATGAACACTTAGTACTTCAAATGAAAAGTATTTAATAAAGAACAGCTAGAGGTACGTCCTGTGTGATCGAGGATATTAAGGCTCTTACCAAAAGGCAGTCCTGATCATTCTTACACAAGATTAAATTGTATCTTAGTTTATATAACATAGTTTAAAACATAGAAATATCCATCGAAGTTTACATATTTTTCAGTTAATTAGTAGTTACCGTATTGTACTGCTTCTAGACTGTCTAATATTTGCTTACTATCCAGCGACAGGACAGTAAGTATTCTATACTACCTCATAGTGGCTAATTCTACCCGAAAGTTAGCTACACGCTAGTTACTATACCGAGACTTTATTAATTTTCCTGTTCTTGAGCTATTACTATGGCTAAAGGAAATTCTAAAAGCAAGGGAGCCGCCAACCCTAAGCCTGCTAAGCCTGTTGAGGTTCCTGAGGTTACTGGGGACGCTGGTCCGTCTAGTCCTGAGCCTGCCGTTGAAGCTGTAGAGGACGCCGTTTCTGAGCTCGGTTCTGATGAAACTTTGAGGATGACTCGTCGGACCCTAAAGCCTTGGAAGAGGAGGTCTCAACTGCAGTGGAAAGGCTTGCCAGCGTCCGTGTGTCTCCGAGTAGTGCAGCCCAGGACATCAGCTCGCCATCTGACCGCGAAAAGTCAGATATTGGAAAGGCTATATCTCCTAAACAAGTAGAGGAATCTCGAGATCGACGGTTTATTACTACTAAAAGTCAGCCCAATTCACCTATCAACAAAGATGGCGGCGTTCCATATCGTGAAATTTCATTGAATGCCTCGCCACTGAATGCCTTGCCACCGAATGTTGGGGACGCCATAACTCGACAACGAGTGGTTGGATCTCCTCAATCTCGACGCCATTTGAACCTCAAAGATGCGCTTTAAAAGGAGCTAGCCGCTGCCGCAGTTTCTGGCCCTTTGATCTTATCCCACGTGGCTGATACTCTTCCCATACCGAAAAAATAATATTTCGAGCGGGGTTCGAACCTGAGACCCATTGATTTACTAGCCAACAGGGTTAACACTGAGCCAGTTACCGCTGGTGAAGTGGGTAAAACCTCAAGATTTAACCTCTATAGTTTGGAAGCTACAATCGACCACCCTCTCGACAAACCTAATACTGTCAGAGGCTATGATCGCATGGAGATCGATGAGGCTTACCACCCTCATAACATCGATTCTCATTTACCATCTAACCCTGGTAATCACGACTTTGGTAATCGTTATACCAGTACCTCACTAGAGAGTACCCACTCTAGCACTGAAGACGAGGAAGTGAGAACCAGACAACAGCGTCTCAGGCTATTACGTTCTGGTGTGCAAGTCCTTGAGGACCGTCTATTGAATGACTCTGAGCTTGATGATAAGAAAGCGGATGCACTGAGCGTGAACCTCATGAATGCTTCGAATCAAGCTTTATAAAGCAGCTAGGCAACGCGCAGGCTGAAGTCGAGTTCTCTACTAATGAGAGTACAGTGGAGCCACTGAGGGCCTTTGACCAACTTAAGGAGTCTGCCAGCCTTAAGGATAAGCAGATGATGAATGCCTTTATTCATTTCTGTGAGTCAGAGGAATGGAAAACTATCTTGAAGGCCTATGAGCTCAACTGGAAATCCCTACCCTGGCGCCAGTTGCGTGAGAATATACTTAACGCTTTCTTTGAAGATGCACGTGACCGTGAAGTTCTAAAGTCTCGCAAGACCTTTGCGAACGATACTACTATTCGAGGTGCTCTAGCTCATATGACACATATGAACACTCGGATGGGAGGTCGTACCTATACTGGCGAATATTTATTAATTTGTCAGATGATGGCGACTCTGGGGGCTAGCCTTTTTAAAAGAAGGTCAATGATGATAGTATCGCCTGTGGTGATTTGCGATCTATGCTTTGGTGTGTCTTTGAGAAAATAGTTCAAAAGCATATTATCTCATCTACTATAGTAATTAGTACCTTGAGCTTTACCCAGCCCGCTAAGCGCACCGCGACAGAGAATAACACTGCGCGTAATACTAAGAAACCTCACACTACTGCTGGAGGTAGTAAAGGCTCTACTTCTACTGAACTAAAGGGTGAAAGGAATGAGAGAGCACCTTGCAAGAAGTGTGGTTACAACCTCAGTAAACGTGATGGCAAGTGGAATGTTAAACACGACTCTGTTGAGTGTGCACCAGGTAAGCCAAACTTTGTGCACTATATGAAAGAGTGTACTACTTGCAAGGGTATTAACGGTTGGCACAAAGATGATTGCAAGGACATGACTGACGTCCAAGTTAAGCACTAACAGTTCCATATGTGTACACTAGAGCAAGATTATGAAAAAAGTTCAATAAAATCTATACTAAAGGAGATGGACGTATATTTCAAACCGTTTATGTAAATGGAGAAAAAGTTATAGCACTTTTTGATCCAGGGGCTAAAGTCTCTGCTATCTCACGCTGAGTAGCCTACGCTACAGATATGGCTATCCATAACGAGAAAACTAATTTAATGTTGGAAAATGACAAAGTTGCCACTTGCGAAGAAGCCATTGACTATGTACACAAAATGTCAGATAGAAGAGAAGTAGAAACTCGCCTAATCGTTACTGACATGTCTCAGAAATACGATTTAATTATAGGTATGACTGATCTTCTCAGTTTAGGTATAACACTCACTGGTCTGCCTAATGGGCTAGACCCGAATAAAGATCAGTCAGATGATAATATGTTAAAGATACCTAAACCTCCGGAAGGTGAAGCAAAGGATATGATTCCGCACTTCACCGATATAATTATGGACTTAATTATACAAAACAGGAAGATTGCAATAACTGACTGGTGTATGTTTAAGTTCTCTAATGGGTACGTTAGACTTGACTTAACAAACGTCGACTTCTCTAAGTTAAAGTGTCCTTCACATAATTACGTAAGTTGGAGACACAAAGACGTTGTCAAAACCCAAATCGA
Organism: Sphaeroforma sirkka; assembly: GCA_001586965.3. Taxonomy (NCBI): domain Eukaryota; class Ichthyosporea; order Ichthyophonida; genus Sphaeroforma; species Sphaeroforma sirkka. Next base: position 126,362 of record LUCW03001511.1, on the reverse strand, counting down.
AGATTGGTTAAAACAGGGTCCAATTGAAATCAATTATGATGCAACCCCAGTTAACTTAGCTCTCTTAGCGGTCGATCAATATAAATCTGATGGAACGTTTAGTAAAACAAGAGTAGCACTAGACCTGTCGCCAATCAAAACTAATTCTGCAACATAGTTTTCCCCTACCAAAGATAAGCGAGATATTACGTAAAATGGAAGGTGCGACTATCTTCTCCAAGGTAGACTTAAAAGCTGCATTCCATCAATTACAAATATATGAGCCGCATAGGAAATACCTTTCCTTTACTTTGCAAGGTAAGAAGTACTAGTTTAAAGGTACACCTGAAGGCTTACACATGTTATCTTCTTTCTTCCAACAAGTTTTGATGGAACTGTTTGCGGACCTGTCGGATAACGTATCAGTATATTTAGATGATATAGTTATCTTTACCAAGACAGCACATATACATGCTAAACTCGTTAAGGAAATCTTAAAGCGACTAAACTATGCCAAACTTAAGATCAACGAGGACAAGTGTTCTTTTGCTAAGATACTATACACTTACTTGGTTACAAGGTATCTGCAGCAGGGATAGAAATTGATCCTGGCAACAAACAATTTCTGTTGGATTTATCGACACCGATTACTGAAAGAGATGTGAACTCTGTGTGTGGGTTTGTTAACTTCTTCTCGGATTCGGGAAAGCTCTGGGCTAAAGAATGTGATGATGCATTCAAGCTAGTCAAAAGTAAAGTAATGGACGCATCCATCATGCAATACCCTGTGGATGGCGTCCCATTCCAAGTAGCAACCGACGCTTCAGATCGAGCGATAGGTGGAGTGCTATACCAAACAATAAATGGTAAACCACGCTACATACAGTCTTTAGCAAGAGTTATAATAAGAGTCAACGTAATTAGCCTACCGTTAAACAAGAGCTCCTTGCTATAGTTACTGCACTAAGGCAGTTCAAAGACTACCTTTATGGAAGTTACTTCACTGTTGCCTGTGATCAAAAGTCTTTAACATATGAACCCTGATTCACAGTTGGTGAGCCGCTGGCATGACATTATTGCTAAGTTCGCTTTTAACGTTACACACATACCAGGAACACATAATCATCTTTGTGACATGCTCTCTCGACTTGTCCCTGACTACCAGAAAACAGTTAAAGAGTTATTAGCAACCGATTTTAGGAACCGATTGGATGTTTAATAAACCTCGCTCAATCAAGATGGGGTCCTTTACTATTGATATGTTCGCCGCAGAGCATAACGAACAGGTTTCTGATTATAGGTCGTTGACTCATCCTAACGGTGATGCCTTTCAACTTGACTTATCAAAGCAAAATGCGTGGGCTGACCCACCTTGGCAACTTACCGCACAGTTGTTAGATTATGTTAATGTTACTAAGTCTACCATTACGCTGTGTTGTCTCTTACGTAGTATCGACCCATGGATACGTAATTTAATTAATATGATACAAGACGAGCCTATCTATGTCGACCGTGAAACCGACACGTTCTTGTATTGTATCAGGGATCCTATTCTATTAAGAAGACACCTTGGAAACACACCATCGTTTGTCGCATCGGTCCTGCAGGTACCACTAAGTGGAAACCCTCAACCGAGTTCTTAGCTAAACTAGAGGAGTCTAAGGGGTTTGAACAAATGCTCAAGACTCGTACAACACATGCACCCAACATGAATGCAGTTGAGGTAATGCCGATTGAGACGGCATTCGATCGTAAAAACATGAAACTAGCTTAGGCCATGGATCAAAGAATCAAAGCTCTAAGAGAACCTGAAGCTCGCACTCAGCTACTTAAAGCGCTGTTTAAAGAACAGCCAGGAATCGCGAAACAACTTAAGAAGATACTTCAACAATCTAATGTTGTTAATTACGTATCTCAGGAGTCTACCCCTCCTGATACCGAAGTTGCCCTATTCAACGCCCTATCTAACATGACTATGGTTCATCCAGCCAGCGTTACACAGAATCTGACTGACTTAGAAGAGCTCGAGAGTAGAGTTAAAATAAAACATAATTTAACTCATGGAGCATATGAGCATACTTATAAGATGGCTATTCGTAAGGCGCCTACATCGGAAATGGTTACTGGACCAAATACTAAACGACATAGAGTACAACATGAGTCTTGAACTCGTACATATAGGCACATACTTACTTTGGTTTTCGCTTTACGAACTAGATCGTACCTTCACGTATGTCCGTAGTCCTAAAAGCTACTGGGGGCTATGTAGAAATACGGCCTCCGGTCAGTCTAAAATATCAAGTTCAAATGAGACAACATATTGGTTTTTAATTGTATTTAAAATAATTTAAAACAAATTCGTTTTCCAATAATTCCAAAGTTTTCTAAATTCACTTTGATGGCTCCAATAGCCTGAGTATTTGGTATGACTCATTTACTTCGACCTATTTGAGATGATAGTAAATGTAGGATATTATAAACTAAATTTTATAATCTCTGAACTACTACCTACAGGTTTTGGTCTTCCCGCTAATATCCAAACTCCAATAAGTCTTTTTCTTTTGTTAACTTTTCTTCAGATGGAACTTTATTTATATTAGCTAATGTATTATTTAACTTGACTTACGTTCTTAAGTCTATCTACAAATTAGACATGTGGTCATGAACATTTAGTACTTCTAGTGAAAAGTATTTGATACAGAAAAGCTAGAGGTACGTCCTGTGTGATCGAGGATATTAAGGCTCTTACCAAGAGGCAGTCCCAATCGTTCTTACACAAGCTACCACTGCAAAATCCTAACTGACTTAATTGTATCTTAGTTTATATAAAATAGTTTAAAAACATAGAAATATCCATCGAAGTTTACATTTAGTGACTTTGTTCATATAAGTTCATATTTAGCGCGTGACAGGTGATCTAAACCAAGTATGGTGTGTTATGAACAAATCAAACAACAAATGACCCATGGTAGAACTTACGACTCTGATGTTATGTATATGTTTAGTCTGGGCTGTGACGGATACTTTCGTTGGATACAGCGACAGTATGTATTTTCGGAACTCGTTCGTCGAACATTTCCGCAAGACCATGGTAGCTAGGACGCTTTTTGTCTGCAAATTTATAACTTGTTATTGAATTGTATTAAGAGTTCACCTCGCTTCTTAAAATCTGGGAGTGCTTCCGTATGCACAAAGTTAAGCTGAATGAATAAACCAATATTAAGTTAGTCATAGCAGCGATGCGCGATAATGCTAAGCATAACTAGCTTACCTTGAATTTGCAACCACATTTTATGGTTTATGGAATGCCTAGTGTGATGAACTGAAACTCGGTTAGTTTCCTGCTCTACTTTCTTCTCCTCACTTCTTGGCGCCTCGCTAATTTTGTGGTAGTACCGCTTCTATTGCAACTCAATAGCCCTTTCCCTCGCTTCAAGAATGCGCCGCTACAAAGCACCACTCCCATATTGGCAGCAAGAGTATCGCAAAACAACGTTGCCTGAACATAGCTTGAAATTTCTATTTGGATAAAGTTCTTCCTCCCAAATACATCCTTTTAGAATGTTCTCAGGTGTATAATCATACTCATGTTCGCGTCTTATTGGACGGTCCCAGAATGCCTTATTGGGTACCAATTTCGGCAGACCGCGTCCGTCAGGTATTTTTTCTTCAGCCTCTTCACTGCCACCGCCATCACCGCCATCGTTACTGCTATTACCGTCGACGCCTGTGTTGTGTTCGCTATCGTAGCTTTTATCCCAGTCGATACTGTCCTCACTGCCTGTGTACACTATTTCGTTAACAAAATCTGTCATATCAATATCATCAGTATCCTCGTTCTGCTTTTTCTCAGAGTAATTTGTGGCCTCCATTGACTGTCTACTTCTTTCACGCTTCTCTACGATATCTTGAGCTTCTTGGTTTACGTCAACGGAATTGCCAGCTGAAGATAAGCTCTCCAGAGCAGACTCCAACCCTTACGGCATAGGCAATCGATTGGTGAATGGCTGTTTGAGCGATAGTACCCATACTCACGGTTGATCCCATAGGGTAATGTTCATTTCTGATATATAGCCACAGATTAATGTATTCAAATATATACAAATGGATTGATATGTGCAGCGCGATAGTGGTACTCGATAGAGGTGTGCGATAGAGGTACTCAATAGAGGTGTGTGAGAACGGTGGACGAGAGAGGTCCTCAGTAGAGGAAGAGGTATATATATATATATATATATATATATATATATATATATATATATATATATATATATATATATATATTATTTTATACATACACAAACACACACACACACACACACACACACACACACACGCGCGCGCGTATATGTATATATATATAAACTCTTCCCTTTTTTTGCCTCCATCGTCAAATACTAATTTCACAGACGATGTGACCGCTCCGTACAGAGCCCAATACAGGCTTTAGTATCCGGTGATCGCAATATTACTTCGAAATATGTTCTCCACGATTCTCTGGCGAACAGGATAGTTGATTGGAAACGATACAAACCGAATTCTCAGTAAAGCCGTGTCATGTATTCTAGATGAGGAAATCCCAGAAATTTAAGGTAGATATTTATTTTAAGTTCATAGCAGATTGATATATCTTCGACTGTTTGTCCACGTAGCCGGTATTAAAGATCATCTTTAGTATCGAGAGTTGTCATGTCTATATACAATAGTTTGCATTATTAAACATTTCTATTGAGTAAGGATGTGGGGTTGATGTAAAAGATCATTTCGTTCCTACGTGAGTAGTGTGTACTTGTACGATTTCATTTAGCCTCGGACGATTTGTCTTTGAATATATCAGACCGGCATAGGTTATGGATACCTTATACGAATGATGAGCTCAAAATCAAGTCGATTGGTACGACAATCTAAGAAGGTTCATTGCAGGTGCCTGTGGGCCACCGGGTACTATAGCAGTTTTATTTGCATTGGTCTATAATGATCAGAGTTGCCAGATAAGGTAGGCATTTGTTTACAAACTCTTATGTAATCAAAATACTTTGCTATTAAGTATGAATAGGTCAGGCTATGCTATTTACTGAGGTTCTAGCTGCAGAGACTATGACTATAAAAAAATTCGGGAGGGGCATATCAATCGATATGCGATCTGTCTCGAAGGCGGCCGTATCTCATCCCGGACGTATCGTCAGGAACGCCGTGTAGTAATTTTGATCAGAGACGCAGCTATTACCGACTTTTGCAGATGTTGTACGCATTTAATATAATCAGAGACTCTCCTACACTGATGACCAGCTACTAGTTTTGAGCAATCAACACCTTATGTCACTTATTCACTGATGACCAGCTACTAGTTTTGAGCAATCAACACCTTATGTCACTTATTCACTGAAGACTCGTGGTCGCAAAGCAACTATTCCATCGTCCTACCATGGAAATGAACATACTTCAGACCTATACACCTCTAGCGGGAGTTGAAATATGTAGAATTTCCATACTTAAATAAATGTACAGGTGCGTCCGTTTTATATCGAAGCTCTATGTGAAAGGGACCATGCTCCCTAATGGTTTTAATCATGGTGGGTCTAGGCTACTAGTAGACCGCGACCGTCTGAGCTTTACGAGAGTAACAGAGAATGCAGACTATATAGTGCTTGTAGATGGCATATACGGTTATCTTGATCCTAATTGTAAGCGAGTTAAACTCCGACATAATATGTATCTGTTGTCTGAGTTCAATGTGGTCTCACTGAGACGCACATAACGAATTTGTACACGAATAGTCATATCCATACTCACGCAAGGTATGCATTCTGAGTCGTCATACTAGCGAGACGATGTTGCACTACTTCCTACCTGCATATACTGTTAGCGAAGCAGTGATCTGTTCTGGATGTTAAAATATTCTCCTACCAATTGTAATATGAATATCACATTTTCTTCACTCTCGAATGGGTCGAGTCGGCGATAAATTGATCGCTTTTCACATTGAATCAACCCTGATTGTGAAATCAGCTGCAAGGCTGATTCATTGACAAATGATCTGTCGGCTGTCAGTGAGAAAGCGATAGACAGTATCACATTGCTACAATGCACTCCGAGTTTTGAGTACTAGCCCAACGCTTGTAATTTAGCTGCAGCGTCTGGCAATGTCATCGAGCACGTCGCGGTTAAAATAGTCCCAATGATTTCATTCACGTTTTCTTGCCTCCCATTATATGTCTCCTAGATTAAAATATTCAATTAAGATTTCATTATTTGAGTCGATCTCTATTGCAGATACACACGGGCTTCAGCCTCGATCGATTGTAGATGATTTGAACTATTTACAATTTTTGAAACAGAGCAGCCACCACCATGCGCGAGTTTAGCGCAATAAGAAAAGTCCGCAGGAAGTGTAAATCGAGTATTGTTACAATTTTGTCAACGCTAAATGAATATCGATCAATTCGAAGTCTATCTACAAATGCATACTTTTTGATCGGCGATCTAGCCCTCGCTCTTAGCTTGTCTGACAACCACTGGACTCTTGGAGAAGCCACTTTCTTCAGGTCACGATCGTCACTCGCCTAAAAGTTGTTAGGGTGAAGAATTTAGTGGACAGTGGCCGACTTATTGGCCGACTAAATTGGCGGATCAGTTTTCGATTGTCGGCTCAAAAACCGCTAAAGCACATCGAATTTATAACAGACAAATTGCACGCATGAAACACTTGAGCGATAGCTTGAGATCAATGCTGTGCAGGCTTATGTACGACCACAACATTGAGAAAGCCACTAGCTATAAACAAGAATAGGATAGAAAAGACCAAGTTTTGACAACTGGCATACCGTCCATCATATATACTGGAACTACACAAAAATATCGGAGCATCATAAAAACTGTCCAATACGCTCTGCGTATAAGCCAGCTACAGCGTATATCTCGCTAAAAAAATGCAGAATATCATTCTACCACCAAGTGAACATACACCTTACTATGCATTTCTGCATGCAACGGATTTTTTCTTCATATTTCTGTTTGTACTACATCAGAACATTACGTCTACAAGAGAATGTGTATTTTCCTCTCTCGCACGAGGTATATATTATATTCTGTTTGTCGATGTAACAAATGAGAGAACCTACCCCCTCATTGATAACCAACAGCATGCGTTCATACAACGAGGCATTCGGAAGATACTGGTCATTGTAATCTTTTATCCAACCTTCTTTCTCTGCCACTCGCATTGCGAGCCCTAAGGCTGTCTCATCCACATCTGTGACGAATACGCGAATTGGTATTCATATGTACACCCACTTAACGTATATCCTGGAGGGCAATTCGGTCCGCGAAATACATGTACTCGCATTTTAAGCGTACATTCATGATTCAACATCGAGTTGTAAACATAACAAGAAATACTCAGTAAGGCAACTTGTATCATACTGCATAAAATTGCATAGTCTGCAGTAGAAGAACAAAGTAACCAGTACACCTTTGTCTCGCTTGAAGTTACGTCCATAGACCGGGGCCTTGCACTTGTGCAATCTATGCTGGAATCGACAACTGTGTTGTTCTCTCAAACTCATCAGTGGATACTGAAGCTCAAACACTCGTTGTAAAATTGGGTGTCGTTTGGCCATGTGGAGGACTGCGTATGGTAATCCATCACGATTCACCACCTGAAACGAAAGATACAAATCAGGCAAAATATGTGCATATTCAATAACTACATGAGCTCGTATCATATCAAGTATGCGGGTTTGTATCGAAGATCAGAGGAGTGAATGGATATTAAAAGTCTGGACTTGATTGTAGCTCACAGAGATTTCAGGGAAGATGTGCAACTTTGACAGTTGGCTGAACTCGTTCGCCAGGAACCATGAGTGTTTAATAGTAGTCATTCAAAGACTAACACGCTTACCGAAAAGGTGCATGAGTGCCAGCTGAAATACGCGCACACACAGGCAAAAAAAAATCTAAAAGCATGCAATCAAGAGCACTCCGAGATTGTCGGTGGAAGCGAAAACAGTAACACTTGTACATTACTAACCTCGCCCCATGCATTGAACGCAACGGCAGGGGCATTGAGCGTCGCCACGAGTGGTTCGGTAAACAGGTGACGCTTGGTGCTAACGCCCACAGCCTCAAACATTCCTAGATGGTACATCACTGCATAGGCACCTTGATCCTATATTGAGGTATTGACAAAAACAATAATATGTGCATCAGGACATGATATGTTGGAACCTGTGAAAAAATCACAATGTTTAAATTTCCCTAACTAAAACGGACTGTATCTTAGATAGCTACCTGGTTGATCCTGCCAATTGTCATATGCTTGTCTCAAAGATTAAGCCATGCATGCCTAATTATAAATATTTATATTGTGAACCTGCGAATGACTCATTAAAGCAGTTATAGTTTATTTGATAATATCTACTATTTGGACAACAGTGGATACTTCTAGAGGACATGTATATGAAAGAGTAAAAACTCGTAAATTGTATACAGCACAAGTCAGCTCGAATTTTATACAATGCAGTTAAATTAGCAGTTTTTCTGATTATACTTACAATGATCGCCCATAATGACACTAGACACGATGCAAGTTCCGATGCATTCTCTTTGCTAGCGCATTTGAAATGAACCAAAATGGTATATCGATATATAAAGGTAGATCTCTCATATTTACAAATTCACGCAGTTTGTGAGCGGGGCTATAGAAATAATAGAGTAGCATCGATTCGGTTCCCAACACAGTAATCTACACAACGCAAAATGACACTAGACACGATGCAAGTTCCGATGCATTCTCTTTGCTAGCGCATTTGAAATGAACCAAAATGGTATATCGATATATACGTGTATGTTTGCATCAAGGAGAAAAGTATGTGGCGCTACGAGCGACTACTTGCACAACTACCTTTAAAAGCATGCATTCAAGCGAAGCGATGGCGGTAAAATACAACTCAGACAGCAACAATATATCCTGAGGTACCTACATTACACCGAGGCAGCTGAGGTAGCAGAACTTGATCTAGAACTCTGTGGTATGCATGGGCCTCCCCGGCGATAGTACCAGCACAAATTCGAGTTTTATTGGCCATCAGGTCGCGTATCTGCGTATAAGTTATCGTGCATGAGATACTGTGGACTGATTTAGGGCACATCATATTCTGAGGCGGTTACCCACTAAACTTGTCCACCATATTTCAATAGGATAAGTTGGGTGTCTAATAGGGAATAGTCACGGGCGCCATGCTGGTATAGCATAGATATGGTTGGGGGTTGAAAACATAACATGTTGACAAATACTAATACACCTGCGGGGTTGTCGCATACCTCCGCCCCATAGCAGGTTTCAATCCATTCACTGTTGGATGTTGAGTCCCCCACAAGTTTGCTGAGCGATTCCTCGAAGACAACTAAACCACCATTGGTTTGTAAGATGCGACTGTCGAAGATGTTATCCTGTGTTGTTTCCCAATTTATATCATGATTGAGGTAATTGTATGTTTTAACTCGATGGGGATTTTTGTACAATATTTGAAAAGTAATCTGCACAGTTTTGGGTACGCCGAAAAATCTATTATAAGGGCGAGTAAAGTGCATATTTAGTTTTACAGGTCTTTGTCGTTGGCAAGAAACTCGTACCGCACTAGGTTATTCGCTGTTGGTCTGAGATGTGGCGAAGAGATTTTTGGCATATTTCAACATCACTCAGGTTCACTAAAGGAAATAATCTATACGACCAACATGAATATTTCGATTTTCGAATATATGCATAGCACACCGACCTGGAAAAGCACGTCGGTGTCTGAGTGAAAAACGTTTCGTAGTGTATCTAAATTCTCGGCCAGAAAGTCTCGTTCGCAGTAGAAGCGCATCTGCACATGGTTCATAAAATAGGTTGCCGGCCGGCAGATGAATGTCTCAACGTCGAAATGGTCTAGGAACGCCTGCGAAGTTCAATTGAAGTAAACCATTAGGCAGATGATCGACAAACGACTTGACCATAATATACTGAATGCAATTTCAATTGAATGTTGCTGGTAACTGTTGCGAAGTATATATAGCGATTCTCATTTTTATACATATTTCTGGTCAAACTCGTGCCGAGCTACAGTCAAGCGACTAAAAATACATGTGACATATCCTGATATATCTACTGCGGTAAGAAAATAGACCCGACTTTTGCAACCATAAAAGTGTAGACATTGAGAGAGCTTCGGTCTGTCTGAATAAATTCATGTGTCGTTCTCATACCTTCAACATGCCCTTACGATGATTTGCAGTCAGTAACACCACAATGCGAGCCTCTTTATTGTGCCTTCTGAAGGATCGCACCAATGAATTGAGGGATTCCACCGACGGATGGAAATCGTCGGTCTGATGACCTATATATGTCAGTAACACATCCTGCAGCATATTGCGTTACAGAAAATTGACTAGTTAACTACCGGGATAGACAACTATTAAGCCAACAGGCAGGATTTAAGGCTTGTCGCAAAAGCAACAAGCAGTTGACCGAATATGGTACCAAAATAGAAAAAAAATGTTTGCGTTTTATGCAAAAAGATTGCTATATGTAACATCTGAGGATGGCTATCACGAGCAGGTCCAGTACCTTCTTCCTAATCGACGGCTGGACGGTTTCATCTCCAGTATGTCGTCGTACGGGCTGTGTCATCTATGGTTCAACAGAGCATGTGAACTGATTATTAAATATAGTATTCTGACTGGCATCCAGTGGAAAAAAATGCGTGAGCGAATGAGAAGAAAACAATTTATCATCTCCGCGTGGCTATAATTTCATTCTGTTTTTGCATTAGATTTTGATGATTGTGTTTATTATTGTCAAACTGGTCATACATGAACTAACATATTAATCCCGCGTTAGTCTGGATCTAAAAAGGAAAGTGTCAGTATGTATAGTAAATCAACCTTTCAAAAGTATTTTGCTCTGATAGTGTCTATATACATATTCGCGATACCGATACAAAAAATTAGTGCTCCTATGATATAATTGACAAACAGAGTAGCTGCGGTCATACGTAAAATATCAAGTAAAGCGACACATACACACGTCAATGATTTTATTGGGAAAGGATACAGATCTACAGATATATACGTCCGTGTTGTATACACGGACACACGACCAAGTATATATACACTTCTACACTCAAGACTCTCGTCTGATTGTCCGAGTTCACGAACGAATAATCAGGCCCACAATCGATTAATCGTCTAAATGGATATCGCAGATACAAGTACGTTTGTGTAAATATGTAGATGCATACGTATCGGTGGAGGTATGCGCCAAAATACTGTTATACACATTAATATCTCGACACATACAAAAGTGTATGAAAAAATACAGAAGCGTGAGATAACAAGAACAGAAGCATGGTATTGGTTATTGCTTGGAAATAAAGTTCCGGTGATTCATGTATTAGATATAAATAGTCATATACGTACATAATATAGTCATATATATATATATATATATATGGGATGGACACACACACACACACACACACACACACACACACACATATATATATATATATATATATATGAATATATATAAACATATATACATACACACACACACACACATATATATATATATACATATATGGATATATATATAAATATATATATAAAAAATACATGCACCCAACTATGCAACGACACACACACACACACACACACAACGCACTCTATATAAGATATAGTACTACATATGATATATATATAATAAGAATGAGTAATGGACACACACACACGCGCTTATATATAGGATATAGTGCTACATATGATATATATATATATAAGCAAGTAATGGACACACACACACGTAATAATATATATGCATATATGTTTATATATATATTATAGATATATACATGCATACATACACACGCACGTACATATGTATATAATATATATATGCATACATATAAACCACATCATCGCATACAACATACGCAATGGATCATCACACACGCACACACGCGGACACATAAAATGTGGCGTTTTATGTGACATAATATAATATACAATATATTGTAATAATATATATATATATATAATATATATAATATATATGCATATAGATCGAACATGCACGCATTGCATCAATATCATGTATATAATAATATATATATATAATAATATATATAATATTATTATATATGCTAATATATGCATTTATATAATAATACATATTAATGCATATATAATGTGTAATACATATACATATGCACATGTATGTAATAATGCAATATTAATATTATATGTGGTGCATGTATATGTGTATACATGTATAATAATAATATTATATAATAATAATATATATAATATATAATAATATGTAATAATAATATATATGTAATAATATCATATAATAATAATAATATATAATATGTATATGGTATGCTACATACATGACAATAATATTAATATAATAATATATAATGCATATATAATAATACATATATATAATATTATTATACACAACAATAATAATAATAATAATGCATACGTACGTACGTACGTACGTACGTACGTACATGTGCGCGTGTATGTATGTATTAATATATATATATTATATGCGTATATGCATTCATTCGTACGTATGCGTGCGTAATATTATATAATATGTATATGGACAGATGCGCACACGCACACACACGCACGCACGCACGTATGTATGTTATGTATATATATGTTGCATGCGTACGCATCATCACGTACGTACATATAGTATTATGTAATATATATATGCGTATGTAATATAATAATAATGCAATGGTATAATCAGGTGTGTTGTGTACTACTGCACACGTATAACACGTGCGTACGTATATATATATATATATATATATAAATATACACATAATGTATATATAATATGCACGCATCACACACACACACACGCACACACACACACACGCACACGCACACACATATATATATATATATATATATATATATGTATTATATATAGATATAGATATATGGTACACACACACACACACACACACACACACACACACACACACACACACACACACACACACACACACACACATATATATATATATATATATATATATATATATATATATATATATATATATATATATATATATATATATATATATATATAGTCCTGAACCCGGTACTGACCGTAAAAAAAAAAGCAGAATAATGCATACCCTTGATTCCTCTTCATATGTATAGTCGAGGGATACATCGTCATAGCTGTATATACAGTATAAAGTGATGAGAGCTAACACTAAAATCAATATTTGGCGAGACTTCATAATGGTTTCGTGATGTTTCGTTCGTGCTAAACCTAGCTCTTGTATAGGTGGGTGCGTGTAGTTCGTTCGTGCAATATTCTCCGATACATATGTGGTCCAATAATGTATCCAGTTAATTGTGTATCATAAGTATGTGTCGAGGGATATATCCATTGCTGTTGTATATGTAACAGAGCAGCTGCAAGATGAGGTACATATTGTGCAATATCTAAATACATTCTTCATCATATTGTACATACAAACTAAGAGCACGTTGCAGCTTTTCAGTAACATTCTGATTCGCTTTTGTATTCATATTGCTATGGCTACGACTACCGAACTTCCAACAGGCCCTTAACTTTCTGTATCAATTTCTTATATTACTCTTATCTATAATTAGATGCTCATATCATAAAAAAATCATACATGATTGATAATGAGAATTATGTATGGCTGATCGCATTCTGTTTCATTATAGGGTCTCTATACGTCGAAGAATCCATCATGACACGACAAGCAAAGTAGACAAGTATTGTACAATAAGACTAGTAGCTCTAGCCAATTAAAAGGTAACTACAACTATCCGTTGCGATACTAGCTGTACAAGTTTGTCTGGTGTTATGTCATATCAATTGATTCTATCTCCATAGCTATACTCCAAATAATCAGCTCTATACACCATTCCTCGCTCAATGGGAATGACCGTCAAAACGGTCATGCATGATCGCACTAAGAGTGACAAGGACAAGTACAGTCCTCTGAATAATGATCCCGACGTACCGCACGATGCAGATATCTTCGGAGAAGTTGATGACATGGAAATGACTGAGCATGGTGTGTTCAAGGGCGCAAGGCTGATTTGTATTCGTGGTACGGCTCGTGATCAGGAAGCATGATATTTTTATGTACAGAGCGACATATTACATATGAGGTGTGTACCATTGTACAGATTTTTGCTGAGAGATGGTGCATATTAGGCCATATATAATCCTGTATAAAGCAGACATACTTTTCCCCTTTCTGATATTGTGTGTTCAAGGACTTCATAGAACAACAGGATCCCTAGAGAAGATGTGGTAGTAAAGCTTAAGCTAAGCTTCACTGGTCTCCCGCGTCAGCATACCGTCGCATTGTCTCGCAAAGTATCGATGAAAGCGCTATCTGCACAGATATATCTGAATATTATTTTTGAACCTTGCACCAAACGCCAGCAGACAAGTATAAAGTATATTCTATATTGAAATGGAGTTATATTGTGCAGTATTATATATATATATATATATATATATATATATATATATATATATATATATATATATACATGCGTTACAGACATACATACGTACGTGCATTACGTACATACATACATACATGCACATGCATGTACATACATACATTGCATACATGCATACGTACATGTACATGCATGCATATATGTATATATATATATATATATATATATATAATATAATAGCAATATATATATATATATATATATATATATATATATGTATATATATATATATGTATATATTATTAATATATATTATATATATAAATGTTTATATATATGTATAATAATATAATATGAATATATGTATAATATTATTATTATACATATAATATAACATATATATTATAATAATATTATATAATATAATAATAATAATATATAATAATAATACATACGTACATAAACATCATACAATAATCACGCAACAACGCGCACGTGCATCACGCACGCACGCATCATCACAATATGTGTATATATGTATAATATGATGTATATACATATATATATATGTATATGCGTATTGCATATTATATATATATAATATATATATATTATATATAATATATATATATAATATATATATATATATATATGTATATATACATATGCATATATATATATATATATTGATATATATATATATATATATATATATATATATATATATATATATATATATATATATATATATACATATATATATATGTGTGTATATATATTTCTGCACTAACTATATCACTGTATATACACATGTAAATGTATAGTTTTCTGCTGGTGCATTCTTTATAGTTGGTAACACATTTCATTTATTTGTTGACATTTTAAAAGCTTGTCACTCGCGTGCGACGTTTAAATCTACTAAACGTGCTCCGGTTCACTACCAGACTCATACCAGAACGCAGGGTTAGCTCGTGGCTTCGTGGATGAATCATCCGAAGACGATTTCTCTGATGGTCAGAATGACAGTCTCATTCTCGATGCCGACAGATTTGAGACCGATGAGATGGATATATTCCACCAAGGTATGTCGGCTGCTATTCAATTGCTACATAGTGCACTTGTCTTGGGGTCGGTTCTGTTTTATTTTTTACCTGCGTGGTTGGGTGGAGTGGTCTGTATATCGTACAGCTGGTTTGACCACTACTGATGGTTTCTTTCGCGTTCGTTTCGTTGTGTCATGCTGGCTTATGTCGAGATGAGACGGGATATACTACAGTAGATATATACGGTCGAGGCGATATCGGATCCTTACCACGTCTGGCCACAACATCACTACATATAAGCATCGAGTTACGAACGTTGATAGCTGCCATTTAAACCGATTAAGTTCTTATAGATGCACACTGATGCACAATTTCCTTGCTCATTCTCGAATACCCACCTGGACATGGTTACCCACGTGTACTAGTCAAAAACAAACAAACTAATACTTACATATACAACAACAAGTTAGAACTCAGAATTATGAATAACAAATGACAATCGCAGACCCATGGCCACAAGAATACACAACAATTACACTCTAAACACAGTCGATCTCCGTGCATAATATTGCGGATCAAGTTTTGTGTGGTATACAATAAACATCCTTACACACAGTCTGTTTACCCACAACAAACAACAGGCGAGGTCTTGCGCAGGAGAAAAAGGAAAGCCACTCGGTTAGCCTGGATTATAGCTATAACTGGCATCTCGCTCTGCACACTGTTTCTGAGTCTACATGGAGTGGTGCTGGCGTCGATGTTCGTGAACCACAAAAAGGCGCCCGAGCACAACACAACCCCTGAAGAGTGCTGTGCTATTTCTAACTACACCACTCAGACCGTGGTGAATATAGGTAAGTAGTGTCCGTGCGTGTCCGTGTGGCGAATACTGGTGTGTATGGCTATGGATAGGTATACGTACTGAGGCTAGGTGGCTAATTGCTGCACATGTGTATGTGCGAAAAATACATGTACAACCATCGATATATATATATATATACACCCACACACACACACACACACACACACACACATACACACACACACAACACACACACATACACACACACACACACACACACACACACACACACACACACACACACACACACATATATATATATATATATATATATATATATATATATATATATATATATATATATATGTGATATATATATATATATATATATATATATATATATATATATATATATAAAACGGAAAGCGGTATCAGTGTTTAGTCGCCAGTTTTCATTGCTGGCGGAGTGGTTCTGATGATAAAAAAATTACATTGTCTGTAGCAATTCGACTGTTTGGGCGCTCGCATGCGAATGTACGAATGTACGAAGTACATGTATACGTGCGGAAGAGCTGTATAACAAGTTCTGCTCGGGATGGCTTGTGCGTAAACGTTCCGTATCTATATGAAGTCATTTGCGTATAGTTGCACTTAATTGGATTCAGATATTGTGTCAAAATTCAGCCAAACGTAAGAGCGTCATGCCATCTTAGTTGTACTCGTACCAAGTCACCGTCAGATTGGAACTATACACTGCATATCCTCTAGCGTGTGCTTTCTCATTGGTATGTTCTGCGAGGATATATATTTTGCGGAGTCTTTATATCTGTCCTTCTCTCAGTGATATACCATCGGCTTCACATAATAGCGCCAGCGATACTCACTTCGATTTACCAGACGGCCTCTATACGCGACTATGTTGATTGTTAGATGGGCATGTGTGTCTGTGTCCTTCAACATAAACCACACACACACCAGCTCTAACACACGCGAACACACTAGCACATCTGATCACTCACACAATCTGTGTGTACAATGTACAACAGACGATCCACGAGGTCATGTTCACCTGCACACGTGGTACTTCCCGGGCTCCAGCACAAAAGAGTTCCAGAATCCGATATACGACATCAGACGGAACAACTACACGGTATTGGTATCCCACGACTTGGGGACAAATATGGCGAACTACGACTACGCCGATGGATCTGCCTCGGCGGTGGCGAAATACGTTCGACCGCTGATTAAGGCGGGCTTCAACGTGCTGATGTGGGATAAACGCAATCATGGTACGGTAGGACGGCCTGGTGGACATCTGTGTTCTGATTCTTTGTTTTTCTGTGTGTGTGTTTCTTTTCAGATATGCTTTTGTGTTGTTTTTGAGTATGAGTTTGGGGATGGCGAGATTGTGTATGTGTGAGTGTTGAGCGTTCGTGGATGTATTCCGGCGGTGTGCGCCGAGTACGCAGCAATATGACACATTGGCGCTCTGTTGTTTCATTCGTGTGGCCTTATTTCTTCTTTTACTTTAGTGCTTTATATGTCGCAGCTGCAGATGATTGTATCTGTGGTCGTGGGTTTGTTGTGGGTGTTGTGTCTGTGGCCATGTGTCCCTCTCCTGGCGTTATTGTATCTGTGGCCGTGTGGTGCGGATACAATGCACACTCTGAACCCCCCATTGCAGTGGCAAGGTTTTATCCCTCGAGGATTCGAAGTATGTGCTCTCTACGACTGGCGTCAGCTCGTGAGGTGTTTGCTCAAACCCTCACAACGCACCAGCGTTCCTTCAAAGACGTGGGGCTGGGTCAGCAACTTCAATAAACCGATTCTAAGTCCAACGTGACCTTCCCGATGAAATGGTGATTGGTTTACTGCCCTTAGCGGGTTACATATCGCGTTGTACGGTCACAACTCGCAGTTTTTGTTCCTTGTCTATCGGCCTGCGATCCGCTGGCCATTTTCGTAGGCACAAGTAGACATTAGTTCCCAATCGCTCTCGCGCGGCACGAACAAGCCGATGTGCCGCTGCCTGTCTCCCCACAACGTCTCGCATTGCTTGAACGGCTCATACATGAAGTTTTACTTTTCCTTTTCAGTTTCCAATTGAACTGTGGGTTGTCCAGGCGTGTGTGCAGGTCTGAGTCATTATGAGTCCTCAGTGCACGAACAATCCGCTGCAGCCGTTTCCCCACCTCCCGCCCCTGGCGTTTCACAATACTGTTAGATCACTCATAACATACCTCACTGTCTTGTTTCAATTGACTTGCAACCTGTCGGGTATGTCTGTAGGTCTAAGTCAACACATGCCGCCGATTGCCCTCGGGCTATACGAACAGTCTGATGCGAAGGCGATGATAAATTGGGTAGTAGGTATGTGCAGCGTTACACCAGTTCCCATCCTGCTATTATAAGTTCACCTACTATTATAAGGTCATCGAAATATTATAAGGTCACCCTACTATTATAAGGTCACCCTACTATGATAAGGTCATCCTACTATTATAAGGTCACCCTTCTATTATCAGGTCATCCTACTATTGTAAGGTCACCCTACTATGATAAGGTCATCCTACTATTATAAGGTCACCCTTCTGTTAACAGGTCACCCTACTATTGTAAGGTCACCCAGCTATTATTAGGTCACTCTGTGCGAATACGCCCGGAACATGACTGTTGTGACTGTTGTTTATATTCTCGTTTTGGAAGTCTTCTATTTGTCAACTGAACCTCAAAATAAAGCCATTTGTACTCACTCATACATGGGATGAAATAATAAACCTTTGCGTTCATCTCATTTCGGTGCTGCCGTAATTGCTTGTCACTTGAGTTGCCTGTAGTCACTTGTCAGGTTGCTTCCCGATGTATTGTACTCGTATTTACGCTTTGCAATGCGAATCAACACAGAAACCCATCCGCTCGCCTGCACGGATGGGCAAGTGGCGATTCTCGGCGAGGGCGTTGGTGCGGCTGAGGCGATGTATGCGGCGGTTACGGACGACCGGATAGCCGCAGTTGTGAGTGACAGCTCATACTTGACGGGTGCTCTGTCTATGAAGGAGTGGGTGTATACGCATTGGTACCTGATCTACGTCCCGCTGACCTGGATATCGCACTGGCAGTGGTGTCTGGAGTTGGTGGCAGGGTAAGTTTCGCGTGTATGAGTGCAGTTTAGTTATACTTTGATAGATGGGCTATACAAGGGAAACAGAGGAGTATTTTTTTTCACAGTATTTTTCTGACACACCCCCTGCGCATCTTGTTTTTCATACCAATTGCTGTGTGTACAGTTGATGGCAGGCTCAGTGGCATTGCAATGTTATACTCGAGAACACGTTTCTCTCGAGAAACTTGCAGCCACCGAAATAGGGGGTGGAGCCTGCGTTGGTACGTGTTGATACTGTCACAGGCATATAGACTACTGAGAACACATAATATCACGAACATATTCCAAGTCATTGCATTGAGTGATTGCTGTAGCCTGCAACAGCAATATCGCTTGAGTTTTAGTGTGTTTTGGAATAGTTTCATGCACACAACACCCTGCGAGAAGAACATCTGACCATTGCGATAGAGCAACTAATCTATTGGTCCGGAATAAAACGCAAAAACAACAACAGACCAAATTTCATATTGGTTCGCCGACTACGATAGCTTAAAGGCTGAGTCATAACAGAGTGTTTATTTGCTCCGTGCACCGTGGAGACCGTACTCGCCACTACATCTCACCGCCCCATTGAGTGCGTTACACTGCTCTAATTAGGGTATAGCTTGTGCGTGCAACGTTTCGCAGACAGTCTCCTTGCACACAGGGGAGAAAGAGAGAGGGGGGTGGTTAAGAGGAGAACGAGAGGGGGGTGTGTGTGTGTGGGGGGGTGGTGGTTAGTTACATCACTTTTGAGCGATAGACACGGCATTCACTCGGCTACAACTGCTTGCCTTGTCACAGGTGGTCCTTCAGTGACATGGACGTGGCGGCTGTCATGGGCACATCACATACGCCAGTGCTCATTGCGCACGGCACCAGAGATGAATGGCACCAGTTTGCCGATGGCAAGCTGCTGTATGAATATGTCCTCGGCAATCGCACGGAACAAGGGGCCTCCACGGAATGGTGTGTATGCGGACAACACGTCTCTGTTGTTGGGTTGTGATTTAGCTAACAATGGGTGGGTTTAGGGTTTAGGGTTTAGGGCACCCTATGGCATGGTGTTAGGGTTTGTGGCTGTGTTGCGTTTTAGCTCGTTGGCAGCGGCTCGTGCATATATGCGCTGCGACGTCTAAAACACTGCTATCCGAATGGGTCCCTATACCTACTATACAATGCGTGTATTTACGTTTACTTCTACTATACAATGCGTGTATTTAAGTTTACTTCTACTATACAATGCGTGTATATACGTTTACTTTTACTATACAATTCGTGTATTTACGTTTACTTCTACTATACAATGCGTGTATTTACGTTTCCTTCTACTATACAATGCGTGTATATACGTTCGTGTGTATCTGTTCCAGGTCTGCGCCCCACCCCCACGCGTGGCGGTTGTTAGTTGCAGTTCAAGAATCACTTAAAGAGTGTCCCTAATTTGGTGTTGGGTTAGTGCAACGCTTGGCTCATACGGGCCTATTCTCGCCCTGCGATGCCGAAGTATTTGATTGGGGGACGATATGCCAGAGTTCGGCTCAGCTAAGCTTGGTAGCATACCTCAGTACTGTAGTTATCGAATTCGAAAACAAAGCCATACTTGCAAGGAAATAGAAATGGAGGAACTTTCCTTCTAGTTATCTTCTTTGTCTATGATATGTCCGCTTTCGTAAGCCAAGGCACACATGCTAGAGATTATCGGTACGAACTGATTCCATGGGAGGATAATTTATTTATGAATCACTTGACCATCAGAAAGCTATTATTCAGCGGCTCTTGATTCAGTTTTTACACGTTTGCATGTGCGATAACATAGGTTCCTGTACAACTGGGGGTTTTTTTTTTGGGGGGGTATCTCGAGAGAGGAGTGCAGGAATAATTAAGTTAGGTTATGTGCCATACCCAACAGGAAGGCAGGACTTAGCCCCTCTTGACTCGATTTTCAATATGTGCATGTGCGTTATCATAGGTTTCCGTACGCTCAGGCCCACACACAGGGGTATCTCGAACCAGACTACTTTGAACGAGTGATCGAGTTCTTAGATGTCCAGTTCAAAATCTCGGTTTCCCCACCGGTTGCCATCAACGAAGCGGTTACCAAGAAAAAGACGAAACCGCAGAATGCCGCGGATAGCAAAGGAGAGAAGGAAAATCCTGATTCTAAAAATAGACCACCACACCAGCCTGAGGTCGAGGACAGCACAGAGCAGCAGCCACCAACGCCCACAACACAGGCGAGCCCAAAGGAAACGCTTGATTCTAAAAATAGACCACCACCACCGCCTGCGGTTGAGGACAGAACACAGCAGCAGCCATCCACGCCCACAACACAGGCGAGCACAACGGAAACGCTTGATTCTAAAAATAGACCACCACCGCCGCCTTCGGTTGAGGACAGTACAGAGCAGCAGCCATACACGCCCACAACACAGGCGAGCACAACGGAAACGCTTGATTCTAAAAATAGACCACCACCGCCGCCTTCGGTTGAGGACAGTACAGAGCAGCAGCCATACACGCCCACAACACAGGCGAGCACAACGGAGCCAGTGAAACCAGACACCGAGGCACACGCGCAGAGCGGGGCGGATGCGGAGTCAAAGGACAAGCCAGCACCAAAACCTGAGCCTGAGGACAAATGATGCGTAAACTGCATAGAGAATAAAGTTGCACCGCTGAATTGATGCTGGGCCAGTGCACGGTGTGCAGCCGAAGGCCTTTGGTACTGATTGGGTTGCCAATGATTTTGATTTGAGGAGATTAAGGGTTGAGTAGGGTGCTCATGTTCTGTGCATAAAGTGCGAAACAGTTCGCTACTTTTAACCATATGTCAGTTTGGTGATATCGCTGAGTATTTGAGTTCGATACGACGCAGCAATGTAAATAGGTCGAGAGTGGGCGCCACAACGCAGAGCCACTGACACTGACAATGACCCTGACAATGACAATGACACTGACACTAACACCCTCTCATGGCCGCAAATATACATACGAGCAGAGTAGGATGCATGTCGTAGTACCAAAATAAACGCTTGTATATTGCGTACCAAAGAACCAGAAATGAAGGGCAATATGTACGAACGGAGATCTGCTACATGTGTCACACCATGCCACTACTCTGACCTAGTAAGGATCGCTATCGCTATATTCAAGTCAGATATTACATGTAATTTGCCTTTCTCAGTGTAAATAAAGATCGTGTACATAGGGGCGCGTCCATGCTGATGTATACAGATATGTATGTGTACATACATACATACATACATACATACATACATATATATATATATATATATATATGTATATATATATATATATACATTTATATATATATATATGATATATGAATATATATATATATATATATATATATATATATATGCATATATACAATACGTATATATATGCATGTATTACATACATACATACGTATGTAATATATATACATATACAAATACAAATGTAATATATATAATATATAATATATGTTATATATACATATATAATATATGATAATGTGTATAATATGTATAATATGCATTATATAATATTATTAATGCAATAACGTGTATGTATACATATTGTATATTATTATTATATATTATGTATATTATGTATATATATTATACATATATGTAATAATAATATAATATACATATATGTAATAATAATAATAATATTATTATTGTTATATATACATTTATTTGTTTTATGTGTCTATTGTAATATATTGGATATTATATGATATATCATACATATGATATAATATGTAATAATAATAATATATATGCTATATGCCAACATGCACGCACTACGCATCACACAATATTATGTGGCCAATGTGTATGCATTAATATTATATATGCATATGTATGTCCATATACACATATTAATAATTGCATAATATGTATTACATATATATAATATATATATATATAATATATATATTATGTATACATATATAATTCACATATTGCATGCATACATACATCATACGTACATACGTACATTACGTGCATGCACATACATATGCATACATATATGCATATATAATACGTACATATATACATACATACATACATACGTACATACATACATACATACACACATACATACATACATATATATATATATATATATATATATATATATATATATATATATATATATATATATATATATATATATATATTCACGTAGACATTCCACAGTATGTTAGTAGCTATACATTTCATTTATTGTTTTTCCAGATGTGGAAAGTCAGGTCTAACTGCTGCGGCTACCCATGTTGCGCTGACTTCTGCTCGTCTGCCCCACAGACTCTCCAGTACCCTCCACGCGGGTTTCTGGGCAATGGGAATGTACTCGTCATCAGGGTAATACTGTGGATGAGTGTATGCATTTGAAAGTTGATTGTTAGCAATACATCAGTTGAGAATGAAATATGAGAGAGAGAGAATGTAGGCTCCTATAAACTTCATGGACAGGTCACGCGGGATATGCTTATCATCCGGATAAACCCGTGTGATCGAAGGATAACATATTCGCCCAACTCGAGTGTAGAGCTGAGGATATAAATAGCCGATTGTAAGACACCCAAAGCACACAGCCAGAAAGCCCAGATGGCATTGGCCTGTACGTGACAGCCCTCGCAACTGTAGCTGTGCCTACGATTGGTTACCTATCTTACACAAATGTGCTAGTCCATCCCATTGAAACCATGGGTAACAATACAGTGCTTGCGAGATCATCACACTTGTCTGCAACTACAATCATGTGTGCTCCAAGCCATGGGGCCCTTACCAGCATCTTAACGGTCGAGTACACGACCGACTGCGCCAGCCGACACATGGTCAGCAGAAACAGTAGTGACAGTTCGGTATCTTGCAGCGGAAACTGGGCGGTGTACCCCTGGATCAGACTGACCCCCGCAGAAACGGGCTCGTCGGCTTCCTGTTTGTTAAAGCAATTGTGTGCTTAGTTTGGTGAATCGTTTAGATAGATTTGCGATGGGTTAGTTCGGTTGATGGGTTAGTTCGGTTGATTGTTTGGTGAGATTGAGAAGTATATAGATATCGAACATATTATATATATATATATATACATATATATATATATGTATGGATGTAAGCATGTATATACTATATATATGCTATATATGTATATGCAAATATGTATTGTACATAGACTTGATATGTATATATACATAGATATCGTACGTATACTACAATTGAGATCTTGGTGGGGAAGATTGAGCTTCTTCCATGTGCCTAACACATTTTGAGACTCGCTCGTACAGTCGTCCGCCGATAATCATACGCGAAGACCATGCACTGTGCGCAAGTACAAGCACTGTGTGACGTCACCCACGGAGAAATATACTAGTATAACTGGTATAGCCTAGTATAACCAGTATCACTAGTATAGCCTAGTATAACTAGAATAACATGTGTAACCTAGTATAACTAGTATAACATATATCACCTAATCTAACTAGTAGAATATGTGTAACATACTAGTATACCATGACCCTCTAGAAGAAGAATAGAAGAAAAGACGCTGAACGGACCAAAATCGGAAAAACAATAGTTCGTCCGCTATTATAACATGTGAATAGATACTGTGTCATTCATTCTACTCACAGACACATACCACAATACTATACACAGCAGTCATCTATGTGAACTACTACATGGACTCACAAGTACACAGTCACATACCACAATACTATACTCAGTCACATACCAGAATACTACACACAACAGACATATATGCGAATTGCTACATGGACTCACAAGTACACAGTCACATACCACAATACTAAACACAGCAGTCGTCTATGCTAATTACTACATGGACTCACAAGTACACAGTCTACCACAATACTATACTCAGTCACATACCACAATACTACACACAACAGTCATATATGCGAATTGCTACATGGACTCACAAGTATACAGTCACATACCACGATACTACACACAGCAGTAATCTATGCAAATTACTACATGGACTCACAAGTACACAGTCTACCACAATACTATACACAGTCTACCACAATACTATACACAGTCACATACCACAATACTATACACAGCAGTCATCTATGCGAATTACTACTTGGACTCACAAGTACACAGTCTACCGCAATACTATACTCAGTCACATACCACAATACTGCACACAACAGACATATATGCGAATTGCTACATGGACTCACAAGTACACAGTCACATACCACAATACTAAATACAGCAGTCGTCTATGCTAATTACCACATGGACTCACAAGTACACAGTCACATATCACAAAACCACACACAGCAGTCATCTATGCGAATTACTACATGGACTCACAAGTATACAGTCCCATACCACAATACTACACACAGTCACATACTAGGATACTGTAGGCGATGGTGATGGCCGGATTGAAGACAGTCTTAGTCAGGAGAACGTCACCAAAGTCAATCACCCCAACAATCTGTGGGGCAGCACACAAGCGAGTGGCAGGGTCAACGGGTAGCTCAAGGGGCAGAAAGTGAGGTAAGGGTACGGTAGGGGATGTACCGAACAGACCACAGCACAATACTAACTGATGTATATTGCATCTGAACAAAAAACATTCCAACACACGTAGTTCTGACGCCATACGATGCAATATGTGATAAATTCTCGAGGGCAGAAGAAACACTGCATACAGACTTCGTTAGCGGATAAGAGTATAGCTGTGTGGTGGGTGATTTGATTGGGTAGGGGGGTATCTATAGGCTATAAGAGGGGGGGGGTGGTAGAGAGGTGGGCATCCCGATAGGAGTAGTAAGTACACAACTCAGCAACACATTGAGTGTGCAGATATGCATTACGC
>LUCW03001511.1:70000-92500 GCA_001586965.3 Sphaeroforma sirkka | reverse complement strand
CACCCGGTAGGGAACAAGTTGCTGCTCCAGACCCCCAACTCCTCTAGATATATAACTCTAATGTGTATTGTATACTACCATGAATTGCTGCTCGAATTATGTTGCAAGAACGTAGTAGACTTTCAATTCAACCGCTATTGCAATAAATATTAACAAAAAATAAATAATTCATCAAATTCCAGGTATTTCTGATTGATTCTACAGTATTAAAATTATCTATTCTTTCATACCGTGCAGGGAGAGTTTGAACTAAATTCAGAACAGCTTAAGCGCGTCCAAGAAGGTATCTAACGATCGTTGTTCTCTTTCGCCAGCATATATGTTTCAGGTGCTTCGGGATTTAATACCATGTGACTTTTCATAGTGAATTGTCAGTATATCTTTTTGTCTCATTGCAATACAGGCTACCGAAGTGTGGCCATATCAGAGAGCGAGACAATCGCTACAATGGAGAAGTTCTACAACGATGAAGCGCAACCATCGTATCTTATGGATCCACACACCGCAGTCGCAATGGCAGGCAGTTTGCGCTACTACCCACAGCATCCCACTAAATACATAGAGGAACTGCCAATTATAGTCGTGTCGACAGCTCACCCGTCTAAATTTCAAGATGTATGCGAGAAGGTGACTGGTCCTGGTAGCACTGACTTGCTGCACCACTCGCTCCAGACCATGATGTATCAGCGGGAATATTACTACAAAGTCAAGGGGCACGCTGAAGCGTTGGCACTCTTGAAGCGTAACATGCCGCTGTGCTCTTAAGTCTTCTTCGTCCGCTGATTCTGCTGCACAAGAAGAACAGATTGGACATGAGCTCTAATATCAATTGACACGGAACGACTCGGAAAATTTTCATACGAAGCGACTATTAACACTCCGCTGTAGAAGGGTCAGTCGTGTTGAATTGTCACTTTTGTGCAAGCGAGCGCTCGTTTTCTTCGATGAAAGCAAGTCAGTAGCATTACACCATTGAGCAATTCGGGTATATACAGCGTGGCCGCCTAAAATTGCGAAAAGAACCTCGAAACGATCACAGTGCATATTTAAACGTAGGGTGTCGTTGAAGCAGTGGCACTTAATACCAATTGACGGTAAGGGCAACGTATAATAAACGTACCAAGTTCCGTTGCAAAACACAAGTTGCAAGCCTGTATACCTGTCGGGCGAGCCACGATCGCCAAATGTTCCCCGTGCAGTTTCACGGCGTTCATGTGTATCTAACATTAGTCTGAAGGGTTCTTAAAATGGTTTTCATGAATATCTAACACGGTGAGAAACTTCTACCCCGCGTCATCAAGTCTAACGGGTTCTTGAAATAAAAGCCGAATTGAAAAACAGTTCCGTCGACAAACTATTATTGGAGGTCTGCTCTCACTAGATATGATATAAACTTTGTTTTGGCGGAGGTTGAATATATAGAGATTAGAAAGTAATACGATTATCATTTTTATTATCATTACTATTGCTAAGAATGTAAAAATGTAGCTGATTCACATACATGCATACATACATATATATATATACATATATATATATATATAGTTATGTCTTTAAATATGTTTGTGGTTATGAATGTATGTATTTGACTATGTTTATATATATATATATATATATATATATATATATATACGCACACGACATACACAGACATACACAGACACCCGCCCACACATACGCGCGCGCGTAAACACACATAAAACGCATATTCTATATATATATATATATATATATATATATATATATATATGTTTATATACGCACACACCGTCACATACAAACACACATACACATACAATGTCACGTACATAGACAAACACGCATACATACATACACTAATGCAGATATATACGTCTATTAACACAAATATATATATATATATATATATATATATATATATAATATATATATATATATATATACATATAAATATAAATACACTAATACAGATATATATATATATACGTCTATCGATACATACATACATACATATATATATATATATATATATATATATATATATATATATATATATATATTTAAATATATCTATATCTATATCTATACAAACATACATACATACATACATACATACATACATGCATACATACATACATACATACATATACGTTGCGTACATACATATATATGATCATACACACACACACGCACACATGTATATATATATATATATATATATATATATATATATATATATATATATATATATATATATATCCATATAAACATACATGCATGCAGACATGCATACGTACACATATTCGTACACACATACAGTCATACATATATATGCATGTATAGTCCTACATATAATCAAATATGCATATCAATGTACACACACACACACACACACAAATATATATATATATATATATATATATATATAATTCGCGATCTACAAAGTCCTTGTAAAATTTCATATATTGTCGTCTGTTGACCGTGTGTGCTCTTTGACACCATTAATAGCTAAATAACTTTGCACCTATTCGAAACTCTATGACTTATATGTGCCTGTCATACCAGCGAGTTCAAAATAACCGCCGACTTAAACCAAATCTGATCTATCTCGGTGCTTGCCCTACAAAAGCCCATCTAACATTCACAAACAGCCCTTTCTGTCGATAGCGGATAGCATGTGCTGCATAGATTTATTGGCTTACATGATCACTGTCTATCTGTTTATAGGAATGAACTTGCTTGTGGCACGTAACAGTGAGACAAAACCACCCAAGTACATGTATGTCTAAATATATAATAGTATGATGTGAAATATATGTGCTATGTATACTGTACATAATATTAATTAGTAAAAATATGTACAAATTTATTTAGCACGAGGGTTTATAGAGGCCCTATAAATAGGCCAAAATGTTTTGGCGCGCAGTGCCAAAGCACACATACATTTTTTAATAAAAAAAATATATTTGTACATATTTTTACTAAAAAATATGGTCAGATTTACGTTGGTCTATTCTATGTACCCTCATTGGAATTAACTGTTCGGTACTTACTGAGCTTTATAAAAGTGTCGTCATTGTTGTCAAAATGACAAAAAGTGATCTCTTTTGACAATTGGAGCGTGTCAGCGTTCCAATGTCGTTTTATTGGTTACCAAAGGCTCAGAGAGGAATTGTTGCTCCACCAGTGCTTTATCACAAAAAATGTTGCGATCTATGTACACATACTTAACAGATGTATGTACTCAGGCACTGTGCGACGAGCGAGTGAGCGCTCTCGCTCTTTTGCCTGTTGGAGTGTCGAGTGTTCTGTAACTTCTGTGCGCAGTGTACAATAAGGACTGTATGTGAAAGACACGCGGGTCATGTGGTCGTTTTTAGATGTCATATATATTGATGCAATATATACTCTTATGTTATATTACTACATGTTGCATTAATAGTCTATACAGTCAAGAGCTCTAGGATAGCAATTGTGAGTGGATACTAGTTGATAATGTTTGCATATCGGACCGCATATAAGAGAGCTTTTGCCGGGCCCGTCAGTCTGGTGTGTTGGGTGTTAATTTTATGGGTGGTACACGGTTGGCTGTAAAGGGAATATTTGTACTATTATCGTAGACGTGTGGAGACACAGTGCCTACTTTTTCCTAGCAACACCATATTCAACTCCTCACACTATTCTAGCTGTATTGTCCATGAGACACCTATCAGATAGGTATAGTGAACACGTACATCTGGGCTGCAATGTCTTACATCTCTTTCGTTGGTGTGCAATCAGAAGTTACTATTATGGTGTTACTACCATTGACTTCGGAAACATATCTGTTCCCAAACAAACAAATATATGCGCGTCAAACCAAGGTTTCTCGTTGACTTTTTCCATACTCCTCGAAACACAACCAAGTTTCTGCGTACTATCTACGCTAAGTGGGTATAGATAACTATAAGCTACATGCCTATTTTTAACACACCGCCAGCTGTAACATCTAGTACCATCACGTATCCATCTTCCCTTTTCAGTCAATACTCATGCATTTAGTACGAACTTTCCTGTAAAAATTCTTAAATCATAAATTCAAATCTGTACGGACAGGCCCAGCGATGCTTCAACGCACAATGTGCGTCCAGGACATCGCAGGGTGTGACTACACACCGCGTGTATTCACAAATTAATCAGCATACTGCTATCAGGATACTGGGTACTGCTATTCAACAGTCCTCCCCCTACACAACGACTGGCAAGTCAAATAAGACAGATATCGGTAAGGGTATATAAGTTTCGTAGCGAAACATATTTGTGATTAAATACAGAATATTCATTTGTCTACCATCCATATATATATATATATATATATAAGTATATATATATATATATAAATAAATATATAAAAAATATTTATAATATGTATATTTTTATATGTATATATATATATATATATATATATATCTATATATATATATATATATATATATATGTATATATGCATATACATGTACATGTATATATATATATAATATATATATATATATATATATATATATATATATATATATATATATATAAAAAAACGTGATTCAAATGCACGAATATTCATTTTGTCTTCCCATCCATTTATATGTATATATATGTATATATATATATATATATATATAAGTGGCATTGCCATATATGTATGTTTGTGTGCATGTATATATATTATGAAAATATATATATTATATATATATATATAATGCCATTATATATATATATACATATACAATACATAAACACATATTGGTACATATGTATATTATATGTATATTGTATGCATATATGGACGTTGATACATAATGCGTACGCATTACATGGTATATTATTATTATATATTGCTATATTATATATTATTATATATAATATATTATTATATATACATATTATTATGTATTATATTATTATTATAGCATATTATTAAATATTATTATTATTATATGCATTATGCATTTTGCATTTTATGCAATAACATATACAATACACAAAACGTATGTATATGCATGCATACATGCACATACATGCATATGCATGCAATATAATGTAATCTCATCTGATCTATATAATATATATATACATATTGCATATATATATAATGTTAATGTTTTACATATATACATATTATGTATGCGCATTTGAGAAAGAATATAATATACATGTTGCTGCACAAACACAAAACACACATATGCATACATATATTATATATAATATGGTTGTATGCATAATAATGTGCATATTTTAAATCCATATATGATTATGTTTTGTGACGTGTGCGATACGGATATAAAATATATAACATCATCAACATGTAATATATATATATGTATATTATACATGACA
Source organism: Sphaeroforma sirkka (assembly GCA_001586965.3). Classification (NCBI taxonomy): domain Eukaryota; class Ichthyosporea; order Ichthyophonida; genus Sphaeroforma; species Sphaeroforma sirkka. The sequence goes on along the minus strand of LUCW03001511.1, from coordinate 87,151 downwards.
AATGCATATATGTTTGCATGTCATGTGCCAAGATTGAATATATATAATAATATGTATATGTATGTATATATATTATTATTATTATTATGTACATTATATGTAATATATTAGCATACATATTGTTAATGCATGTCATGTATATACACATGCATGCATATGTATATATATGGATACATATTATATATACACATACATGTAATTAACATATGCACATGTATGTATATATTATTATGCATATTATATACTTATACATCATATTATGTAATATGTATATACATACATAATTGCCATACATATTGGTTACATTATATAAAACACATGAAAGTAAAGTGCAGTGCGAGCGCCATTGCAGACGCGCAACATGTATGTATACATATGTATATATTGTTGGTTATATAATATTAATATATATTATGGTTAATATATATATTATTATTGGTATGTATTGTATGGTATATATATTATTGTATGGCTATTGCATATTATGTTAATATTGTTATTATTAATATATATATATGATATATATAATATGGCTTATATATATATATATATATGTATGTATGCGTGTATGTATGTATGTATGTATTATATATGTATATATATATGCTATACATATATATATATATATATATATATATAACAAGTATATATATATGTATATATATATATATATATATATATATACATATATTCAAGTATATTTATATGTATATATATATATATATATATATTAAATTTGTATATATGTATATATGTATATATATGTGTATATATACATAGACATAGACATCAACGTTGATGAAGGCATAGACATAAATAAGCATACACTTGCATACGCACACACTCACAAACACTCACTCACAAACACACACACACTCACACTCACAGAAACACACACAAACACCCCACACACACAATTCTCACTCACACACACACACATTGCCATACACACACATCAATCATAATATATATATATATATATATATATATATATATATATATATATATATATATATATGGCATATATATATATATATATATATATATATATATATATATATATATATATATATATATATATATATATATATATATATATGTATATCTGTATTTCTGTATATATCCATCCACATCTATATATATATATAGATATATATAGATAGATAGATAGATAGATATATATAGATAGATAGATAGATCGCTATATATATATATATATATATATATGTATATGTATATGCATATATATACATATATGTATATACGTATACATATGTATACATATATATATATATATATATATATATATATATATATATATATATATATATATATATATATATATATATATTCTATGTATATGATGAGTGTGCCCTCACATATAGGTCTCATAGTATTCTGAGTTAATATTGGTGTGTACTTACTAGCATAGTCCAGTGCTCGCGTAGTTGTGTATCACTGGTCCCATTTTGTACTTGAACTGATCAATCAGCTGCCTGTTTTATATATATTTTGAACGTGTGTAGTTGAGCATATCAGGTGCTGAGTGTCAGCATTGTCAGTGATATACAAGAGAACTCTGTTGTTCAAGACGTCCGCGTGCGGGCCTTTCCACAGATAAAGCGTACGAGATTGTATTGCTGAAGGACATATCTTTGCCCGTTATCACAGGAGTGTCTAAGAAAAGATTTAATGCGCTCGATAGGCTCAGGAGAGATGAAATCACGAACTTGTACAACCACTACAGCGAGGCCGGTTACGACGAGTCTCGGGTATGGCTTGTCGGTACTCTTTGCATGTAAATATGTGTGTATATATGAATGGCGTGCTTGAACACTTTCCATGCATAGACACGCAGGCAGATGCGTATCTGTGTATGTGTAAAAATATGCGCCTGCGCCCGTGCCTGGTTCATTAGATAAACCATAGCCAACGATGTTATTTCAGTTGGCTATGGATAAACATATAGGCCAGGCGAATCATAGCATTGCTGTAGTGCTGGCTGTGGATATCAAACGAATATATATATCTCTCTCCAGAGTGCCCCTATGCATGGCTCGGCTTACCTGTCGCCCTCGCTAGTTGGCTGTATCTCTACAGACTGTGACCACTTTCCTGACACAGCAAACTGTAGACAGATATTGGACCGTCAGACCCAACACTAGGGCCTAAAGTACTTAACCTGACATAGACTGCTTGGTCTCCTATACTGTGCAGGTGGCCACGCACGCGCATTTACAACGGCTGTACCAGGCTCTGGGCGTCTCTCGAGGGACTCCCAGGTTTACGGAAATGATGGAGAACACGCGGAAGCGGTTTCCGCACGGCATGACTCTCGAGGATTTCCACAACGAAGCCGAGTCCTTCGTGCCCACCCTAGACCGCAAACGAGGGAAAGGTACGGGACATAAAATGAGAATACGCCATAACTTGAACATGTACTTGGGGATGTGTTGGGCGTATGGGTGTGGGTGTGAGTGTGGGTGCGGGTGCACTGACATGCGTGTACGCGGGTGGTTGTATATTGATACTCACTTGGTTTCATTTGCCCATATATTGCTCTCACCATAAGTTCCACATACGCTGACAGATGAGTATTGGCCATACCACTGGCTGTGAGCATAGTCAAGCATGTACCCTCATTCGCTGTTTGTGTCGTATGGTTGTAGGCTGCAACTGTCCTTCACACGCGCTTGTTAAATTACGTAGATAAATTGCAAATGCGTGACAATGCTACTGTCCCACGAGCACACCCCCACTCATAGTACATAGATATCTTCCTATCTTATGTTGTTACCTTCATACACCTTCAATCATGTCTACATTACCGTAGGCACTATCACCATCAGAGATACTCATAGTCTTGGATGCACCCCGCATCACGCGAAGCTCCCACAAAGTACAGCTGAGACAGCAGTAGACACAGCGATGCACCGATATCTCAGCCACGCTACCACATCTATCATCAAAATCTCTATACCTGCACACTTTGCCAATGAGAGACCCCAGTGCCTGTGTACAGTATTGTTCACACCGGCGCGTATTCTCACCCACTTACACAGAGATGGAAGCCGAGCTGCACGAAGCCTTCAACGTGTACGACCGCGACAACAGCGGGCACATCAACGCGGTTGAGCTCATGACTATGCTGTCGACCGCCGGAAGTCTGATGACTGAGGAGCAGGCCCAGCGAGTGATCGATGTGTTCGACAGGGACGGGGATGGGCATATAGACTTTGACGAGTTCTGTGAGATCCTGGATGCGGGGATAGTGAGCTGGAGGTTTAGGACGGGCTACCGCGTCATCTTTGCAATGGGCGGGCCAGGTTCAGGTGCGTAGGGTTGAGGTGCGTGTGCTGTTCTGTCATGGGTTTGGAGGTGTGAAGTAGGTAGCAGCGTCTTGCGAGTAGAGTAAACTGTTATGTAGTATGTATATAGTAGGACTTTACTGAACCGTTTTGTAGTATGTTTATAGTAGGATGCCACTGGACCCTTTTGTAGTATGTTTATAGTAAGATTCTACTTGACATGATTTATGGAGGAGATTTTGTCATTTATGTGTAAGAGGCTATACTCTGAAGGGGTCACACGCATGTGCTGTTAGACTTGATATCTTGATAAGGATGTTACTGATTGAGGGACTGTTGAAACCCGTAGACAAATCAGAGTGCAGTCATATGCCATGCATGTTGGGGGAGAACTTGTATACACTATTGACTGCTTTTTCTCGTCACCTTTGCTAACGCGCAAGTCATAAAAGACGTAATTTATATAAACAGTACCCGCGTGAGCGACTGAAGAGATCGCATTGAGTTGTGGGGGAGTGTTCGTCGACATCTACCCAAGACAAAGACACCGTTGTGCAACAGTAGAGAGACTATGCGGTGTTGGGGATCTGCACTCCGTATATCCGATGGTTGCGAGTTAAGTGTTCGATACTGATCCGTCCGCAATATACTTATGTGTTTACTGTCTCTGTGTATGCTATAGGCAAGGGTACCCTATCACAACGCCTGATGGAAACGAGTGGGGTGGGCCATATCTCTACCGGCGAAATGCTGCGCGACGAAGTTGAGGCTAAAACACCGCTGGGCTTAGAGGTAGCTTCTATCATGAATCAGGGGCAGTTGGTGGAACCGCACATTGTGATGCGTATGCTGAGAGAGTATCTACAGACGCAGCCAGGTAGGTATCTCGACCGAGTATAGTACTGTGGAATAAGGTTTTGATCCTATGAGTGTGTTCTGGAATCACCCTACACAGAAATTGTATATCAGGCTACGAGAGAGTGTATTCCAGATGAAGTGATGGAAGTTAATAATTATTTGGAAGTTGCTGATACTGCCACGCGGCTGTATGAAGTATGTTTAGTGATATCTATAAATACATGGACACATGTATAGAGATTGTACCAGAGACAGTTCGGGACCCTGCTGAGCTAAGTGGCGCATGCAGTTTTCTGCGTAGGACTTAGTGACCCGCACGAATCATGAGCAGCACACACAGCGAGTGGCATACTAGTGCCGAACGAACAAGCGGCAGACACACGCCGGTGAACAATACGCAAAGGCTTAGGAATATAAACGCACATTGGAGATTGTTTTAGGATATATACGCCCATTGGTGAATATAGAGACTTACATAACAGCCACACGCTCACACTATGTTTCGGCTTCAAACATATATGTGTGTACGAACGGGCGAAGATTGGGAACGGCCTTCAGGTTTTAATCCGGGAAGGCTCTGAGGTGCATGCCACTTCAGAGTACCTGGAAGTGCGTTCGTTTGTCGCACGTGTTTGTTCCATCAGTTTCCAGAGGGTGTATATGACTCATAGAACAGTAGTTACCAGAGGGTTTATATAACTCGTATAACAGTAGTTATCAGAGGGTTTAAATGACTCATATAACAGTAGTTACCAGAGGGTTTATATGACTCATATAACAGTAGTTCCCAGAGGGTTTATATGACTCATATAACAGTACTTACCAGTGGGTTTATATGACTCATATAACAGTAGTTACCAGAGGTTTTATATGACTCATATAACAGTAGTTACCAGAGGGTTTGAATGATTTATAGAACAGTAGTTACCAGGGGTTTATATGACTCATGTATCAGTAGTTACCAGAGGGTTTATATGACTCATATAACAGTAGTTCCCAGAGGGTTTATATGACTCATATTACAGTAGTTACCAGAGGTTTTATATGACTCATGTATCAGTAGTTACCAGAGGGTTTATATGACTCATATAACAGTAGTTACCAGAGGTTTTATATGACTCATGTATCAGTAGTTACCAGAGGGTTTAAATGACTTACAGAACAGTAGTTACCAGGGGTTTAAATGACTTATAGAACAGTAGTTACCAGGGGTTTATATGACTCGTATAACAGTAGTTGCCAGAGGGTGTATATGGCTCATAGAACAGTAGTTACCAGAGGGTTTATATGACTCATATAACAGTAGTTCCCAGAGGGTTTATATGACTCATATAACAGTACTTACCAGTAGGTTTATATGACTCATATAACAGTAGTTACCAGAGGGGTTTTGTGACTCATATAACAGTAGTTACCAGAGGGGTGATACGACTCGTATAACAGTAGTTACCAGAGGGTTTTTATCACTCATATAACAGTAATTACTAAAAGGTGATGTAGTGTTCTTAATGAGTAGCAATATTTATTGTGATTCCCTGTATTGCCGCAGGAAAGCGTGTGATAATCGATGGCTTCCCGAGGACAGTGCAAAATGCCAAGGATTTCGCGGCCGTTTGCGGCATGCCAGAGGTAATCATTCTGTTTGAACTTAAACCTGTATGGTGCCCTCCGTGTACGCTCGCACACATGCATATTGTTTAGTGAGTCATGCCTGTATTTATCCTTCCGTACGTGCCATGCATTCACTTGTCCCTCAACTGGTCTCAGTATGTCATACATACGAAACATGCACGTTCGGTATGGATGCGAATTAGACCTCGCAACAGGATGTGCCTTATGCGTACAAAGTATTGAGCATTTGAGTAAATGCCAAGTCTGCAAGCTATGATCCAATCCCGTATGGTTCGTCTACCTTGGCTGCGTTTACGGCTTGTCCATGTTTAGGGTCTCATGGGTTGGTTCTCAGGGCTGGGTGTTCTAGTTGCAGTTGTAGTGTCTGACATTCTTGAGTGCGTGTAGTGTCCAGACGGTGCTGGCCTGTCGTTGTGCAGTTGGCTTAGACAATGTCATACTTTCTCTCTCTCTCTCTCTCTCTCTCGATGGATCGAAAGAGAGAGAGTGAGAGTAAGTGAGAGTGAGAGAGAGAGAGGCTCAGTGAGGGCTCTCAGCTCAATTGGCTAGAGCAATTGGTTTCGGTCGAGTATAGGAGGAGTCCACCTTCACTCCTCGAGGGCTCTAACTACGGCAGTGCCTTGCATGCAGTAAATGTTTCAATCCCTAACTAAGGCCCATCATACAATGTGTGTGTCAACGGTACTATCTAACTAATCATTGCCACTAACCTATTCACTCCTTCCTTCTGGAACAGTTTGCCCTGTGGTTTGATGCCCCGGATCGTGTGCTCATTGAGCGCCTGCTCAAACGGGGTGAAACCAGCGGCAGGTATGCTAGGGATGCCTCACTGAATTGTTCACATCACACTTGGATGGTACCACATGTGCTTCTAACCGTGTACCATTGTGTAAGACCGTTTCTATGCTTGATTGTAGTATCCATCTGTGTCCTCAACTCGTATCGTTTAAGTAGTCGTGATTGCGCGAAATGAGTACTAGACCGTCCGGTGTTAACCATGCGCTCGACATATGTGGTGTGTAGGGCGGACGACAACATACAGACGATTAAGAAGCGGCTAGAGGTGTATCACAAAGTGTTGAATCCGCTCAAGGCTTGGCTGGAGGACAACAATGTCCCAATCTATCGGTATGTGGCACTGGCACGGGTGTGCCTGTACGCATCTCGGTGGTTTCAGGCCCATTTTAGTATTCATCGATAGGTGATGATAAGGGTTGTGCATTGTCTTTGCTAGCATTTTTGGTCGGTGGTGAAAAGATCGATGTTCTCGAAGCTGGCGAGTATTGACCGTTTCTTTTCAAACTATACAGCACATAGCACTCCTTTAACTGAGACGTACAAACGTCCATACACATGCACTTCGATGGTAACACACCCCACACCCTCTTTGGGTTAGTGATGTGGCCATGGAACGACTGATGTTCAAGTTCACAGTACTTGAACGATGTAGGAAAGCTGCCTTGTGTACACATGCATCTGGTGCCCACTCCGGGTTGGTAGTATTTTGAGAGGTGGTCTCTAGTGACGGTTTAATACGTTAATCTCAGACATACTCGAGCAAACACTTCACCGATAGTGATGCCACCGTTAATATTACCACCAATCCTAATAGATGTTCACTTCTTATCGTTGATCCATTTTATAGTACCTCTACCCCCCCATATTTATTCCCATCGCTCTGTGGCCCGCGATGCCGTGAACTTGTATTGTGGTTCAAGTCATATCAAGACCACCCGAGCACGTTCAGGGCTTAGCGTACAGGTTAGGTTTCAACAACCATTGGTCAATGTCGATTCTAGACTATCCATTAGTGTGTGCGTGTACAGGCTCAATACACGCGCATCTGCATTACACTCAGAAGTGCCTACTTGTTTGTTTCCTGCAGAGTGGATGCGTCACGGCCGATTAGCGAGGTGGAGGCTGAGCTCAAAGCCATCCCGGCTCTGGGCGAGAAGAGCCCGAAGTTCAGGACAGTGTAATCCAATACCAACACCCGATGAATTATTAGTACAGAATAAAATGGACCGGTCCAACTGAGAAGGCTATCGCCCAGGGCTCATACGCCTGACTATGCAACCGGTGGAGCAACACCCTCCCTCGCCAGGGTGCCGTATCGCGTTCACTGCACTATACGCGTTAGATAGACGACCCACCGGTACTTACAGAGAGTGATGCTATGGACAGGCAAGCCCGGCGTCACACCGCGATACGTTGCAATGGATTGGTTCACGCGTGACCTAACGCTCTTTTGTATATATATATATATATATATATAACTGCTGCGGCATCTCCTGCAAAGGTTGGGAATGCTGTCGGTGTGAGCTCCTAGCGTCCTTCGTAAGGGTACGGACACCTCACATCATTAAATTGCGATACCTAAGTGCTAGATTCATATGTCTGACGAACGCTTTGACTTGTCTGAGAGCGGGTGGGGTATAAAACCAGCGAGCGACGCGCGGACCTCAATACGTATAGCGCAATAACGCAAACTAAAACGTATTTTTGAGTCTTCAGCTGAAGGCCGACACAAACTGAAGCCCAGACTCACTCACTTACTCACTATCTACCCACCGCCTACGGGGTTGGTGCCACAATGGGGAAGTGGCAATGATGGTATCCTACTCTACGAACAATCAAAATGAACCCATTTGTGCTAATACTAGTCACTACCAGCCACTGTAGTTTGTAGTCCGGTAGGTAGCCTTCTGAAGATGCACAGCTTATACTGAAGTAACTTGTCCAAAACACGCCTTAGATTTTAATTACTAGTCACTACCAGCCACTGTAGTTTGTAGTCCGGTAGGTAGCTTTCTGAAAGTGCACAGTTTATACTGAAGAAACTTGTCCAGAACACGCCTTAGATTTTAATTACTAGTCACTACCAGCAGCTGTAGTTTGTAGTCCGGTAGGTAGCTTTCTGAAGGTGCACAGTTTATACTGAAGGAACTTGTCCAAAACACGCCTTAGATTTTAACTACTAGTCACTACCAGCCACTGTAGTTTGTAGTCCGGTAGGTAGCTTTCTGAAGGGGCACAGCTTATACTGAAATTTCATTTCCAGAACACGTCTTCGATTTGAAATACTAGTTGTATATATTTTTAAATAAAGAAAATCGAGCATGGCATCAGCTGCGTTCACTGCGGTGACAAAGCCACTCTCAGTGCAAATCTTCTGGGCAGCCACGCCAGTTCGCTGATCACGGGCGAGTACTGGCTGAAGATCTACACGAGTCCTTGTAATCGACCAAGGTAGCTGCCGATGACAAACGTATGAGCACATCCATATCGCATGTGTCATGCGTCGTCTGCTGTGGCTTATGACTGATTGCCCATGACTTGCGCGTCCTTCCACCCACGTGACATACATGCACGAGACACAGTAAGCTGGCCTTGTATCTACCGACACTCCTTATGGACACAGTAGTCTGGCCTTATATCTACCGATACTCCTTATGGACACAGTGGCTGTTATATCTACCGATACTCCTTATGGACACAGTGGCTGGCCTTATTTCTACCGCCTCTCCTTATGGACACAGTAGGCTGGCCTTATTTCTACCGACGCTCCTTATGGACTGGTCATATTACCAAGCTTTGAATTCGTCTAGAAAGGTTACTCGTCTGTACATAAAGTGGTGTTCAGCAACACACAAGCTCCCCTTTTTGGACTAGTACATATTTGTTCCCACTTCAAAAATATATTCGAAGCCGTATGCCCCATGGCACAACCGCCTCATATTTTATATTCTGACAGACAACTACATATGATCTTCTGTGCGTGTACGTATACGTGTGCATAATATACTCGAGACCCGTCTCCGCCTGGCGCGGTACTGCACGAACCCTTACCAACACAGCGATGGGTGTTCGTACCAAGCTCACATGCTGTACCTCCTTTCGAGCCCGCACTGAGTCCGGGGAGAGGACGCGCCGATATTGACTCATTCGTTTGCCTTCGGTAGGTGTTGAATGTACGGGGGTGGAACAGTTATAGCCTATGCTCGCTCGAGACGCATTGGCATGACCCAGAGCTTGAAACTTGTTAAACGCTCCCCCGTGGTCAATATAGGAAGGGCTGTCACCCTTAGATGATCCGTGGACGAAGCTGGTGTCTCATCCTCTACAGAGTGTGCCCACTGGGAAATATTCTCGTGCACCAAACCACACAGACTTGAGTGTAACCCATACTATCTGTGTAAACCATACTAGCCACTGGCGGGTTGGATGCGAGTGCCTTAGTGTCGTGTGCACAGGTGGTGGTGGTGGTGGTGGTGGTGTTGGCATTGAACGGACCTCTTTGTTCTGATGAGGACCCGATTTGGCCGGTGCGATGCTCTGGGCCTATCCCAAAAACGGCTCGAATAGAGCCACGGAAACGCCAACCACACAGATCAAACCCCAAACCCTAAATAAAATCTGCATGGATCCCATGTGTACGCCCACGTGTGCAGTGTTCCTGGCTCCTCGGAGGCTTCGCTGGGACGCACCGCAGCTTAATCTATTCAGAGCCTGAAATTTCCGTATACGTTTTACATCGATATATCGACACTTTGGTCAGACCTCTGCAAATCCATATATATATATATATATATATATATATATATATATATATATATATATACTACTAACGTACTCGGTCCCTGAAATCTCAGCACATGTCCTACATATCATCCATTTCAGGCCCTACAACGGTCATATATAGACTCAACAACATATCTCGGCACCAGGCTTTTCGAAACTGCTCACTATGTCCAACAGTGTCCCAAGATGGTTCCTATGGCAACCATGCCTCATACTAATTTGTAAGCGGCCTGTACGACACAGCATTCAGTACTTGCAATGTCACACCCCGTCATGCCTACACCCATCTCCGTCTGCAATCGCAGTGCCAGACTGCCGCCAATCCTGTTTAATTGTCCATCACCGCACATACCCACATTAGGCTCTCGCACTCTCTGGAGTCCCGGTGCATGCTCCCACCATTTCTGCTGATCTACTCGTCATCACTGAGGCCCGTCAGCCACACATCCTCGCAGTGCCTCTCATCAGTCCTCATTATTTGTCCATTGCCACACCATGGCCCCAACTGTCACCAGCCCTCTCTGGCTGTGCGGTGAGTGCTCAAGCCAGTGAATACATAATCGTCAACCATCATCGCGCCGCCTACAGAATTTGACTGCTCTCTGCAGGCACCGTCATATCTAAGTCGCCAGAGATATAAACCATGCATCCACAAGATCCAACTCATCGCTCTTCAAATAGTCGATCGGTCCTCCTTAATTGACTACTATCCCTAACTCCTTTCCCCCCAATATCAAGGGTATGCCGTCAAAATCTACCTCGTATCATTCACCGATGCACGACATACCACACACTACTATACAATCTAACTTCATATTCTACAAGTGTAGGAAATGTCTCTTACTATAACGGCAGCTATTCATATCATAAAATAGCTAGTGATATCTAGATCCACTACGCGATCTAAATTCCCTAATTGTAGCTTTAATGCGACACACTAAAATTCTATTTGTATACATATGCATATACGTATATGCGTGCTTATATATGTATATATATTAATCTTCCTCATAATCACCGTCCAGGGGTGATCCGTCTGGCTTTACCTTCCTCAGCCCATCCACACTACCAACGGGTGAGCTGACCTGTCTGCGTACACCACGGTATGCGTCGTCTAAGCCAAGTGTCTGGTTTGAGCCATTCATATCAAATTCGTAGCTCTGCCGCCTTCCCAGCATCTTCTGGGCCAGTTCTTTCCCTTTGCTTCGCCTCTTGCCCTCGCTCGGACTACCTTGAGTTCGAGTGATGCGAATAATGTTATTACTACCGCCACTATAGTTGCGTGCAAGGCCTTTATCATCCCTACCAATCCCCTCACGCGGCAAGGTGCCTCTGGTTGACCCTGGGCTGTTACTGGTGCAGCCTCTGGGTGTGCCATCAGGGTACGTCGCTCGCTTGTTGCTGAGCGAAAACTTGCGCACCGCCGCATCTCTCACACGCGCCAGCGGTGAGTGTGGGCGGCTTCTGCGTCGCGTGTCTGGCGTCAGACTGTCCACCACTGTATTGGATGTATTGCCGTTGGCGTGCATGTGCGCGGGACTACCTACTGCGTGCGCGGGCGTGGGTGTGTGCGTGTGTGTATGTGAGCGTGTAATGGTGGTGTTGGTGTTGGCGTTGGTCACCTCGGTGTTGTTCTCCGCGGTGGTGGTGGTGATGGTTTCGGTGTGTGTCACAGTCGTTGTGATGGTGTCGGTGTTTACACTGGGGCCAGTAGCTTCGCCGTTGGTCGGCACAGCAGGCAGGTCCAACGTCTGTTCTATATTTGTCACAACACGTGCGTTGACCAGCTGTTCTATTTTAGTCACCTCAGGCGAGTCGACCGCCTGTTCAGTCTTTGCCGTAAACGGGGCGTCTACGGAGTACACGGACTGCTCTATTCTGGACATATAAGGTGCGCCAGTCTTCTGTCTAATGGGCGACAGACGACCGGGCGTGTCTCCACCGGCACTCGCCGCTCGCGCACGCAAGGATGTAGCTGATCGCTGGATAGCCAGCTGTGAGGTGGAAGACAGCGGACAGATGGTTAGTGTGGTGCGTATGATAGGGACAGTATGACAGATGGTTAGTGTGATGCGTGTAATAGGGACAGTATGACAGATGGTTAGTGTGGTGCGTGTGATAGGGGGACAGTATGACAGATAGTTAGCCAGTGGTGCGCGTGATAGGACAGTATGACAGATGGTTAGTGTGATGCGTGTGATAGGGACAGTATGACGGCTATGAAGTGAGCCATATACTTGGTCGACGGTTAGTGAGATTGTAAGATGTGGGTTGGTAGGTACGGTATCGTGGCTGCTTTCTGGATAGTAGGCTTATACAGCGTACAGATAGCCAGTATTCAATGCGTTATACGGTTTAGGGTTCACAATGTGTGGTAGTGACATTATCGTATCTTTTTTCTGGCCAATACGATGTCAAGAGAACGAGATATACAGAGGTCGGTTGATTGGTGAGCAAAAGCTGATTTCTGGCTAGTTTGATGGAAATGTTGAGATAGATGATATGGGAATTGCTACTGTACAGTTGCGAGCGGAAATGTGCGATCATGTCGCATCCATGAAGTTACTACTCCCATCAGATGTGTGTATCACATACACGCATATATATATATATATATATATATATATAATATCACAGCGTGCACGACACACAAACGCATAAAAATAACCAATTTTACTCACCAGCGTTTCCTGTAGGCCAGTCCCCGATAACGAGGCACTCGACCCCCGCGATGTCGACTGTGAGCCTAATCTTTCTGCCCTGTCCATTTCCCTGCCCGTACCCAAATCCGCACTCGTGGACATGGCCATGGGCTCCGCGGGGTAGGGCAGGTCAAGGACTATGGGTGCATTGGCCACCTGGTAGCGGTGGTTGCATGTGGATGCGTTGGCAAACACCGTTGTCCCGTCAGACCACATGCCATAGCCCTCGTGCACGTGGCCAAAGAGGTGGTACAGCGGTTTGATCTGCCTGGGAGTGGTATGCGGGTGAATAGATACACGTGAGCCCCGAAGCGTCAAATTATCGCGCACGTGTGTGTAGTGTGTGTGTAAACGCTTTGTGCGTATGCCGTGGTAGAAGGGCCTATGCTAAAATAAACTAGGCGTGAGCTGGCTGTGAGAGTTTGTGAGATGTACACGCCTGCCAAACCAATACCATCCTAGAAGCGTAGTACAGATGACGGAATACGGCGGAGCTATAAATAGTCATCCACAAATCAGCAGACAACAAAGCCTGCACAAACACCTTCATCTTCTGTGTGACAAGTACTAACTACTCTTGATAGCAAACGCGTTAACAATCACCCCAGCAAACATATCTACATATCTAGGCTCACACATGACACTATACCTCGCCACAGCACCGTTTGCGTACAAGCATACACATCAAACGGAGTGGCCACATGAACTTACTTCTGCACGGCATATAGCAGGTCCACACAGCCCGCGCGTTCCTTCCTGGTAGTGAGATCGCCCATGCCTACGGGTGGACTGTGCGTGATGAGCACATCCACATCACGGGGTATCGCATCCCAGATACTCTGTGGCGCACAAGCGGTATCGATTGGACCGGGTTAAGACACAAGCATTGAAATATCGATGGAGAGAGAGGCGTGTGTGTAATAATGTGGTATCAATTGGACCGAGTTAAGAAACAATCATTGAAATATCGATGGAGAGAGAGGCGTGTGTGTATCAATTGGACCCGGCTGAGAAACAATCATTGAAATATCGATGGAGAGAGAGGCGTGTGCGTTATGTGGTATCAATTGGATCAGGTTAAGAAACAATCATAGAAATATCGATGGAGAGAGGGGCATGTGTGTAATGTGGTATCAAGTGGATCAGGGTAATTAACAATCATTGAAATATCGATGGAGAGAGAGGCGTGTGCGTTATGTGGTATCAATTGGATCAGGTTAAGAAACAATCATTGAAATATCGATGGAGAGAGAGGCATGTGTGTAGTGTGGTATCAATTGGATCAGGGTAATTAACAATCATTGAAATATCGATGGAGAGAGAGGCGTGTGTGTAATGTGGTATCAATTGGATCAGGGTTAGAAACTGACAATATGCATATGGTTAAATGGAGGGGGATCGTTTCTCAGATGTTCTACGGCCCAGAGGCGGTGACAATTTGGTAGGTAGGAAAAATTATCGTAGTATCCATACGGATAGATGTATGGGCGTATTGAGGGTATTTCTATTGTGGAGTATCATTCCCCGAATGCTCTGTTGCTCAGAGGCGGTATCACTTTGACTAGGTTTAGAATCGATTGGTATCAATATGGGTAAATATATTTCTGTGGTGAGGGAAGTTGTATAGTGTGGTATCGTTGCGGCAACCAGACAGTAACAATGTGGTTTGGGTTTAAAATAATCATTGAATCATCGATGTGATAAAGGTGTGCGTGTGTATTGAGGACATCTACACCGTGGGGTAACGCATAACACTTATTCTATGACACTCGGGCAGTGCTATTCTAGTTGGCATGGCGCATATTCACAGTAATATGAACACAATCATGTAAATATCGTGTGAAATATTATCCCAGTTGTTCTGTGGCCGGTATATACCAACAGTAATATGAACACAAGCATGTAGATATCGTGGGTAATAGTATCCCAGTTGTTCTGTGGCCGGTATATACTAACAGTAATATGAACACAATCATGTAGATATCGTGTGTAGTAGTATCCCAGTTGTTTTGTGGCCGGTATATACTAACAGTAATATGAACACAAGCATGTAAATATCGTGTGTAATAGTATCCCAGTTGGTATGTGGCAGGTATATACTTTACTTTGGATGGTGCTGAGAGTGCACCTCTGTGTGGATTGCCGAGGACTGGTAGAGCGGTCTCATGCGTACTCCCTACCTGTCTGACTGACGCGCGCTTGGCTACTCTCGCGTATATCATATGATAATGAATATGTACATATTCCCATGTGGATGATGGTGAAGAATATGTGCATATTCCCATGTGACTGATGATGAAGAATATGTGCGAATTGCCGAATAAATGATGATGATGAATACATGTACACCAGGTTTTCTGTACTGAAACTGGAACTGACACTGAATTGAAACTGCGGGCCAAAGGTAAAAAGAATCATTTGAAAGTGATCCCATGAAGTTCAACGCATCCGCATGAGTGCGTCTATTGTACGACCACAAGGCTTCTCGCCGCAGTGGCAAGTCCACCCATCAAGTTTACAGGGCAACCGAACCCTACTATTCTGCGTGCAAGTGAAAAGCCCTATCACCAGTATATAGGCGGCGTTCTAGTGAGCATAACCCTCCCCCCCCCCCGGGAAGTGAGACGGTACCGTACCTTCAATGCCTTCCCTCTCTTCCGTTGGAACGCCCATTCGCAGAACTTCGGTTGCCATGGTGATCCCCAAAACTTGTAGCCATTGATGTCAACGCCTGAATCCTCTAAGTAAGTGATACCCTCGTGTTCCACCAATGATTTCTTGATGTTTCTGTGATGGCGCTGTCAGTTGAGATCGAGAAAGCGTATGCGCATACGGATATTGAATATGAGAGTGTACACATCTGAAAGTATCTGTTATGGTAGTGTGTACGGATGTGAGCTTCCGACAAAGACTGCGTGAGCAGATATACAATACATACATATACTTGTACGTATAAACATATACGTGTGTGTGTGTGTGAGAATATATGAAACGGTACATACACGTAACTGCAACGCAAATATTGAGCGATATGCACCCTGATATACTGATCACAACCATTGAAACAACAAGGGAAGCAGCCTAGCAATCTACCGATGCAGATAACATGTAACTTTGTTAAACAAGGTTTACAATCTACAGATGCAGATAACATGTAACTCTACTAACCAAGCTTTATAATCTACTACCGCCGTAAGGTCGGGTGATGCAGATGCAGATACTCTTGCCCCTCCGCCTTAATGTGGGTGCTTTCACTTTGTGTGCTGTGTTCGTATAGACTTCACCGATGTACTCAGCTGCACTTATGCTGCGTACAATATAATGAAACAGATACAATATGATACAAAACGAACATTCGGCGTCGTGCGGTCCTTCATATGAGTATTGTGCATAGTCACAGTCTCAGCTTAGCCGTGTGCAATGAGAGCACTCAGTGTGGAGTATAGAGTTCACTATTCAATGTTAAGTATATGTTAAGTATAGAATTGACCGCCCATTCGTATTGAACGTACCTTCATTTTGTGCTTATCCCGCCACAGCTGTTCGTAACCTTCGATATCGAATGTGATCTCGTGGTTACCAGCTACCACGATGCGGTGCTTGTAATCCAGGCCACCAAACCAGTCCGCAAACTCTTTGACCTCTTTGGTGTCTCCACACTGTGGTGTATAAAGGAAAGGCATAGGCTACACTTGAGTTATATAAATAGAATGCGTAGAAGTCAATACTTGAGTTGGATAAATAGAATGCGTAGAAGGCAATAATTGAATTACAACCTATGGATATCCCCTGTGCGCCCTTATAATCCTAATATGGCATAGAACTGCATGACTACCTGCACGCATCACATACCATGGTGAAATCGCCCGCATGTATGATGATATCTCCCGGGGGTAGGTCCTTTACAGGTCTGCCGTGGGTGTCGGAGATAACCACCAAACGGAATAGCCCAGGTGACACCGTCCGGAGACTTTTCACGTCAGGTATCCTCAATTCACGCATATTCAACAACGGCTCAATGACCTGCAGTTGGCAAGTGGTGGGCGGGTGGGGAAGTACCAGGGTGTTCA
>LUCW03001511.1:60000-67500 GCA_001586965.3 Sphaeroforma sirkka | reverse complement strand
GTATATGGAGATATGAACCTACACCATATTACATTCCAATGGTATAGCCACAGTATGCCATTGAGGCGTGTACTTATACATGGAGATATACACCTGCGCATAATACACTTCCCATTGCATAGCCACAGTATTAGATTGAGGTGTTCGTAGGGTGTGTGCAGTACTTACGCCGTGATTCGCTGATGGACTCATGGCTGGAGAATGGGTGGTCCGACGCAGAAGTGGCCGAGCCCGGTTGCTGCGTGGCGTTGCCAAGCTCGTACGCTGTCTTAGTTCGATTTAACGGTAAATTCATAGCTAAAATTTACACGCAACAAGGAGAAGAACAACCTTTGGATTAGGGACAACCTGGTGGCATATGAATTTATTCGGTAGTAAACCCATACATATGATATGGGCAATTCGATAGGGCCGTATATATACCAGCTAACTAGCACACTGTTATGAACTAATCAGTCAATGGAAATATGATTGATTGTTATATAGGTTGGTAAGCGAACTTCACCAGTAGCCAAACAGTTGAGGCGCGTAGCCATCTCCGCATAGCGCAGGTTACATAGTTGACTATCGTGTCTACTAACAATCTGCGCGATTGGACTGGGGACTACGGTGTCTCATTATGTGCCAGACCATGCATACATTCTCACAATCTGAAGATTAAACAGGCAAAAATGATGTCTCAATATGTGCAAAAACGAACATGCATACGAAGAACCAACATATACCTGGTTGACTAGCAGAGATCGATTCGGTGCCAGAAGCTCTTCGTTGCGCATCATTGCGGAATGATTGGTTGTGCAAACTTTTACGGCTGGGTAGTGCAGGAGATATTTAATATAACAATGTGAGTATATATATATATATATATATACATATTTGTGCGATGATAAATATGACAATATACATACATACACATATATATATATATATATATATATATATATATATATATATATATATATACAGGGCATACATATACATATACAATAGATAGATAGATAGATAGTTAGATATATATATATATATAAGTATATATATGTGCGTGTGTGTGTATGTGTGTATGAATGTATGTATGTGTGTGTGCGTGTGCGTGTGCGTATATATATATATATATATATATATGTATGTTTATATATATATATATATATATATATATATATGCGTGTGTGTGTGTGTGTGTGTTTGTGTGTGTTTGTGTGTGTGTGTTTGTAAATGGTCCACTTGTACATATCAGGTGGGCTAGTAAGATGATACAAACGTTAATGATGTTTACTAAATGGTCTGTGTGCAAACACGAGTGTCTTCAAGCATGTCATCGTGTGCATGTGTGTGTGCAACCCTGCGCTACAGTAAAAGAAAGTGAACAATCGCGATAGACCAAGACGGTACAAAATGAAGGACCTGGTACTCATCAATAATATCCATATCTAGAGACGTTCAATAACGCTTTCAACACAATATCTGGTGCCTAGGATATCCCAATATAAACGGTACCTGAAAGCTCTCATAAGCGACTTCCTTGGGCCTGATCTTCTAGGTCCCCTTTTATCCTGCATAGACTCGCTACCATCGCCATTGTTCCGGGAATCAAAGCTGAGTGGCAAAAATAAAATCAAAACGTCGAGGAATGCATTTAATTGCTTGGAATTGTGTTACAGCTGACGTATTGTGACCGTAAATCTCGATCGTAAGTTGCGTGGACCGACTGAACTTGGTGGATCTACACCTATATATATAAATGAACATTGGATATGTAATAAAAATCTCTATACATATATCTCAGAATAGAACTATAAAAATGAACATTCGATATGTAATAATAATCTTTATACAAATATCTCAGCATAGAATTTCATCTTCATTTAGAATATGTACATATACAGTTTCTTATATTTAACCATGCCCTCAGTTATGTGAGAAGTCATATTCGGATACACAAATGGGAATATGCGTACATGACACACTTGACATTCAAGATATACATAATATAATATAACTATATATATAACTATATATGTAACTATATATATATATATATATGTGTGTGTGTGGTGGGGGGGGGGGGGGTGGGTGTGCGTGCGTGCGTGTGTGTGTGTGTGTGTATGTGAGAGAGAGAGAGTGTGTGTGTGTGTGTATGTAAGTGTATGTATATTTATATAATTATGAAACTCTATAATTCTATCATTCCATATATATATATATATATATATATATATATTGCATCACAACAAGTTTATAGATTGATAGATACACGCATGCATCCACCGTATCACATGATACATGATTACAGAAATAGAATAACCAACAAATAAAAATATACAATTATAGAGCCACGTGCTAACCTCCATGCGGAAAGCCTACCTCGATAAATTCATATCGCCCGATCCGGTAGAATAGCCTCTTGTCCGTAATTTGACATTCTGTAGATGTATATTAAAGGTTTCAATTTTTGAGTGCCAAATGATTTAGTAGCGTAGATTAAACTGGTATAGCCCTTTTTGTTCGTATGCTTCAAAAAATTGAAAAACCATACAAATAAGGGTAGGAATCTAGATTCTGGGCGCATATTTGAGTATTGGTATATAACTGATAACTTCATTTCCGATACTCAGCGACGCGTTGGAAAAATGGTCCCATCCAGAAAACAACTAACTGACTTCTAACGCAGTGCAGATATACTTATCACAATATATGCGTTTTAAACCTGAAGCCCTGTATGACAACACAGGTGAACAAAAATTCATACATGAATACACGAATATATATATATATATATATATATATATATATATATATATATATATATATATATATATATATATATATATATATTATATATGTAAATATAAATATAAATGTATATATAATATATATAGTGTGCGTGTGTGTGTGTTTATGTATGTCTGTATATATATATGTATATAAACTGTGAAATTCATGGGTAACATACATTGGTTATGATTCAATCCATAGTAGTTCCACACACGATTATCATATAGACAAAAGGAATTGTTCATATCACGACCAAAAGCTATGTTCCTGTACACGCTGTTCCTAAACACTACAACCACATCTGCGATTACTAAAATATATAAGGTGTTTGAACTTCAATGTAACAACAATGTTACTAATAGCACCTGGAAGTAACATGCATGCATGCCTCAAAGCAAAAGATGCATACAACTATACGTAGTCTCCGACGCTGATGTGTCAGAAAGGCACATCAAAGCGGTAGAGTTTTGTATATCAATACCACTTCACAATATATATATAATCAGTCCTGATCGAATGCAGAGTCACAACACTAAAGCACAACAGTGATATCACGAAGTCAGCTTACTTTGATATACAGATGGGGCTGGGTGTCTATATCTTCTTCTAGGGTTCCGATCTCTAGGTTGCCTTCAGTCTGCGAGGACGCCGATGGAACAGATCCACCCACTCCCACCGTGGAATTTGTGGCGCTGTGTGTTCGTCTGCTGCTAGCCATGATGTACTATACTGCTTTGCACTAGATAAGATGAACAGTTATATGGTTTGGGCACCGTGCCTAGTATTCTGCTTGATTTATATATATATATATATATATATATATATATTTCGTGTACACGTACCGTATCTGTGTAGGTTGTATGTGATCCGTAAGCTTGTCTCGTAACGTGGGTTGTCCTTATTGACGATTCATTCACTACGACACGTGACGGTATAGAGGTACAGAGAACACCATGGTTGTCGCGTCGTCTATAAGTTGCTTTGTATTCCTCAGTTGTGGCACCTGGCCATTTGAGGTGTGTGCCGTGATAGACTTGATAGAGAGGGTTCTACCTTTTGATGATACTAAACGATGTACAAAAAGAAGAGCATATGGTACATATATCTCCCTGAGAGGATAGTCGTCGATTGTGCTCTCTCTCCGGTTGATATGTGGTTATTAGCCTTATCTGGTTGATATGAGGTTTATATTAGCCTTATCTGGTTGATATGAGGTTTATATTAGCCTTCTCGTTGATATGAGATTTATATTAGCCTTCTCTGGTTGATATGAAACTATTAACCAGGCTTCTTGGGATCGGAATTCGGAAGTTGAACAACGTCTGACGAACAACAGATAAATAAATAACAACGTCTGACAGTGAAAACGAACACGAAGCTCGTTTCTACTAGTATAACTGTATAAGAGACTGGTGAGAGACTAGCGCAGTAAATATGTAAATAAAATAAGTATAAAAAGCATATCTGAAATTAGAATGATCTTATCAGCTTCTGAATTACGACATATCTGATGTCATATGTTGCATACCTTGACATCATTTGTGGATTATCTATATTTCTACGTATTATAGTCGAAAGAAAACCTTCCATTTCTGACAAATGCAACAGTAAATGTTGTTTATTGCAGTTGAACTGTCGGAAACAAAATTGCATGCCAGCTGACTCATGGACTGTGTGACATTCGACACAATTATCATTCGGTGCGGGGGCTGCGGGGCTGTCATGCGTTTTGGCTCCATTTGACATATTAGGACTTCAAAGTTCAAAAAAGTATGCATGATGTATGTGTTGTTGTATGTAAAAATAATCAAATGTCTTTCGTTAAACCTGCGCAGCTCTATTTAAAATACCTTCCTTCCTATCTCGGCTTATACCCAGCTATTTTAAAATATTATCATCAGATATATTCAAAATGTTCCGATCTTGTCTTCTCCGCTCAGGCCGTCTGGCAGTGGCTGCCAACGCAACCAGCCGAACGTTTACAACCAGCTTCAGGTCGACCCTCTTACAGACACGCACATCGCCGTCAGGACCGGTTCTATTACACAGAGGTGTGAACGCAAATCCCTTGTTGACTAAATATGCGCGTACGTACACTTCAGATACCGACAGAGATATCAAGGCTAAGATAGAGGAGGTCATCAGGTCTAACAAATTGGTTGTATTTATGAAGGGTGTCCCTGAGGCTCCCCAGTGCGGTTTCTCGAACGCCGTATCGCAGATTTTGAGCATGCACGGGCTGAAGGACTACGTCAGTTTCGATATTCTGCAGGATCAAGAGCTTCGACAGGCTATTAAGGTGGGTTGGTTGGTTTTCATCTATATATCACAGAAACATGGAATATTAGGCTTCAGCTTAAGGCTGTATTTACGTCAAGGCGTGATAATCCACTGTAGTGCACGTGAAGTTTGTTTGCTTGTATGTATGTATATACTCGTGTATACATTTGTGTGTTATATATATATATATGTCTGTGTCTGTGTATGTGTATGTGTGTATTTGAATTTATATATATATATATATATATATATATATATTATTGTATACATGCATATATATATATGTGTATATATATCGTTAGACAGCTCTACAAATTTAGATAGGGAGATATACATCTTCCTGTCTTCTATAGCTCTATGCTATTGTACTATAAATATAACTTCCTTCTAGCAGGGATAGGTATATCACTATATTATCTGATAGTACCCCTCTCCTATAAGTCATTCACCCTGTGGTCGGCTAGCCTTACAACGCGGATCATACTTCGTTAAAGTTGGCCCTCGAGGTGTGATTATAACACATGCATATATATATATATATATATGTGTGTGTGTGTGTGTGTGTGTGTATTTGTTCATATGCTAATTTATATATGAATATATATTATTGTGTATTTGCGTTTGTGTTGATGTGTATGCTGCCATATATATATATATATATATATATATATATATATATATATATATATATATATATATATATATATATATATATATATATATATATATATATATATAGCTATTCATATACATGTATGTTTGTATGTATACACATGTCTTTTAAATTTGGATATATATAACCCTACGAACGTACATATTTGTATACGTATATACTTGGCAAAAAAATAATTTCACAAGAATCAGTTCCTAATATCGACTTGCGTGTTGATTCTTCAATGTTGTACTAGCGAGTTATGTACCATATATCATTGCATGATTCTGCCTATTAGTTGTAAATTCACTTTCTATTTTTTTTATGCTGTTTTGTGGAGAGTGATGTACAAGATCTAAATTCATTTGATAAAACACTATTTCTTTAACGGACAGATTAGATCATGGCTATCGTGTATACTTTTGTGCGGATACAAATATTATACTCATCGGCGACAGGAATGTACTGTCGCCTATCTGTTGCCGTTTTTATTGTCTGTGTAGTCAACCCCTTTGGACTTTCTGTGGCTGTTCTGTTAAATAATTGATTGCCGTCTTATTGTCCGTCTTTCGGTTACTGACCTCATTCTATCCGCTTCGATTTGAGTATCTCCAGGAGTATTCTGATTGGCCCACTATCCCGCAAGTGTACATCGATGGTGAATTCGTCGGTGGGTGCGATATTATCCTGGATCTGCACAAGACTGGCGAGCTCATCAATGTGCTGAAGGGTACGTTTTGGATGTTTCGAGATCTGTGTATTGTTTTTTACTGGCTGTGATATTAGTGCACGTTCCGTATTAGAAATATTAGTCTAGCCATCGATGGTTTGCATACAATTTGTCACCATACGTTGTTTCATTCGCCAGCCTCTTGTTTTGGCTGAGTACAACGCTTCATGCACTGTGAGTTAAGCTCCTACCTACTTCCCATTCTTGCTATCAACAGAAGCTGGTATTGAGTCCACGATGCCAACCGAAGAGTAGAGTCCAACATAACATTAGAATACCCGTTCGTGAAGGCACAACACCCCCAGAGCCCTCTATTCTTCCTAGTTGCCTATAGATGCAAGCTACGTGTATTTGCTTGGGGTCAGAGAAAATAGACATGCTCGGCTGTATCGATTACTGTGGGAGATGTGCTCAAGCTTGCCATTTACGGTAACAACGATTAAAGATGCAAATCTATTACATATTCTCTGCAAGGGTAACTAGTATATCGAATGCTCCACAATTCTGACAACACACTGCGTGATTCACAGCGGTACAACATGATTGGTCGTGCATACTATTTGTTCTCTTGTTTACTTGCATTTTCTATATTCGAACTGGTATAGAATCAGCTGTGCTCACTGCCTTGTCAATGACGCGCTCAGTGCATGCCTTCTTGGTATCGGCACCGGTTTACTCGCCACAGGTGAATACGGGCTTACGAAAAACAGAGTCAATCTGATCAACCAAGGTGGTAGCCGAAGGCAACATGGCCTTAGCCTTTACGAGAAGTTATTCGATGCAAATCACGAGCTCGGCCTCGGTTATAATAGTTAGACAGTTGAAAATGTCAGCATTGACAGCATCGGTTATAGTAGTGAGACAGTTGAAAATGGCAGCATTAACAGCATCGGTTATAGTAGTGAGACAGTTGAAAATGTCAGCATTGACAACATCGGTGTCACCCTGAGCAGTAGCAGTCATATCAGCCACGCCAACCACCCCTAGCATTAGTATTTAGATTTTGTAGTTAAACTATCTGTACGTGTCGCCTGCGTATACAGCCCAAAGCTGACGTTCACTGTTC
>LUCW03001511.1:50000-55000 GCA_001586965.3 Sphaeroforma sirkka | reverse complement strand
GCTTTTGGTGCTCACTCCAAAAAAGTCTCAAAACCCTTAAAGCATATGCGTACCTGAAGGGAAGAAACTCATTCACGCCAATATGTATGCCCACACCTTCACACAGTGCTCTCACAGATTTCATGCAGCGAGTTTATACCAATTATACACATTGATTTTATCACGGAAACAAAATCAGACGTCCCTTGCGGTACTGCGGTTTCAAATATGAGACATAAAACACCCCACAAGCAAGCGCTTAGCCAAGAGTAGGCAGATTACCTGTGCCTGTGTCTGCATGCCCAACATCTCCACACGGTCATGGAGCTGGTTCCGTTCGCGGACTTCCTCCAGAAGCACTCTTTTGTCGCCGTCGCCTCCTATCAGAAACTCGATTTCCGGAAAATCGGCACACACCTGAGAGCAGATTCGTCGCAGTGCATGAGTAGATTAGCACTTGTGAAGATTCAACACACATTTGCGGATTGTTCCGTTTTAGCAGTTGTTCAGAATAGCACTTGTGAGAATTCAGCACGCATCCAAGGAACGATTGCCGTCTGCCGTGGTACATGGTCCGATGGGCATATTTGGGACGTCAGCTTATAATTGAGGATTAATCTCCACTGGCGACTGATTACATTGGCACATGTTTGGGGCCAATACATATCTGAAAGTGAATTTGCTATGATATACCATTAAATTCGCAAGTATGACGAGCCGACAGCAAACACTTACTGATAAGACTGAAATATGCGGGAATTAACACACACCCTGACAGTATTTGACTAGAATAGAAGGTTGAAGTGGGTTATCTGATAGACCAGTTTAAAGTTAAGGAAACATTGTCTAGTGTTAAAAAGTGAACGCTCCATTGTGACAAGCCCATCCGTGTATAGAAAGTTGGTCGTACCTGCAAACTTCTTCATGAGCAAGATCTACAATGCTAGTGCAGCATCTAATGGGGTGTGAACACGCATGAAAGTCTGAGATGTAACGAGTACAGTTCTGAATACTACAAACAAATTATTCGTGAGCTGGAAGAACTCGTCTGCATCGGGTCCCTGACACAAGTCCTTAGATTGTAGCAAGTACCGGATACAAATAAGGGTGAGAGACCAGAAAAGCTACGCTTTTTTTATGTTCCAAATACCATAATCATACCCAATATTCCATCCTGATGTATAGGCAAATATCGCACACATCGCATGCTCCTGTGCAGCGGTAGAGGTTAACACTGATAAATGTGGAATCGTCAATGCACTCTCACACAAAAATGATTGAAGACACTTGCATTCATCACATCGAGAAAAAAAATGTTGTACTTTCCATGTAAGCCGGGGCTATCCGCGTGTGGGAACGAACGGCTTGACAGATTCAATGTTTGGAGCTCTACGAGGGGACCAACAAATATATATATCGTCTAAGGGTGCAGAATGTCAGAATTGACTAATCCGCCTTCACATAAGCATGTACATTACGACATGCTATAGTACAGAAACACACGGAGACAACGTAAAAATCGCGACCTGAACAAACGGACTATACCATAAAGAAATGGTGTAGCTAAACAACTCCGTTTCCAACATAGCCTTTTAAATACAGCGAGACAAGCTATATGTATCCAGTCTCTAATAAAAGCACTTCAAGCCAACAATAGTATAAAATAGATACTCCGGCCGACTCGTCCAATATAGTTGCCGTCCGAAGAACAGGCGCACCTATAGCATCAGCTGTGCGAGAAGATCCTAAACACAGAGGTTAAGTTTCATAATCTCTTCCAACTAACTTCTAAGCACACTAACAACTTGATACGGGTATCCCATTTGGCTTAGACTTGTAATTTATTGTCAGGAGCACAAACACACTCACGGTAATAGCTCAGCCAGAAGATTGATACCCTTCCGATACACAAAACTCTGAGTCTCATTGTTTCTGCCAAGAAAACTTCAATCACACACAACAGTGTGATAAGCATACCCCGTCTAGCTTAAACTTCATTATCATTGCTCGTAGCATATACACACCCGCGGTATCAGCTCAGCCAAAAGATCGATGCCCTTCCGATACACCAGACGGCTGATAACCACTATACTGATGCGATCGGACTTGCGGGTTGTCGTGTCAGGCACGAAGACATTGGTATCCACAGCATTTGGAATGGTGGACACTTGCGTTGGGGATATGCCCGCCCTAAGCACGGTGTTCTCCTTGGAGGTGTGTGACACGCATATGACATGGCTCACATCGCACATGGTGAACTGCAGCACCTGCAAATGTGTACCAATAGGAGGTTTGTGATGGCCGCACATGCACGAGATAAACAGATCTATGCTCGTCACATGGCCAATTGTAGCACGCAACCATTTTCTGACTGTCAGAGGTGTGGTATATAAATTAATCCCACTGTTCACCCCGCCCCCGACGTCTAGTACGCTAGCATGATAACAATTCGGGAGTGTTTGCCGGGTGCCTCTCGAGTGAGAAACACTGTGTAGTCGAGAAACATGGATGAAACTGCATCAACAGCAATTAAAATGATGTAGTGCAAACAGCCAAGTACACACCGCTTATCGTACTTGTTAGTGGCACACGAATGTAAACTTAGCTGTTGCCGCCATTTTTTTATTAGTACCGTATCATCTGCTGGCCGTTACGGTCGCGATTCTGAATGAAGTTGGGCAGGTACAAAAAGAGAACGATGCATGTATATGCACAGAGAATCATAGAAAATCGATCCTAGTTGCATGTTCAGTAATAAGAAATGGAATACCTTGTTGACCAGTATACTGGAGATATCATTGAAGCCGAATAGCGAATGATCGGTAAACACCGCCGGCAGCCCCATAGTGCGCGCGTGGAGGATACCCTCGGTGGATATAACAGAGAACGCCTGCGTGGAATAGTGATGTAAATTCAGAAATACGGTATATAGTTTATGAGGCTGGGAACATATGAAAACCCATTGTATGATTCAGACGATCGTAGTACTCTGAGTTATGTTATCCAGGATGTGTATCAAGATTTAGACATATACAAACAAGGCTTTGAGATATAGCTAGCATAGTACCGCAATACAAACGTCATAGTACTACAGTGCACGTACAGAGTATACACGAATGTATGATGAATTTAAACTAAAAAACATGAATACACGAACATATAAATAGAATGTATGATAAAATCATACTAAAAAACATGAATACACGAACATATAACCAGAATGTATGATTTAAACTAAAAACATGAATACACGAACATAAAACCAGGATGTATGATAAAATCTAGACTAAAAAACATGAATGCACGAACATATAACCAGAATGTATGACAAAATTTAAACTAAAGAACATGAATACACGAACATGTAACCATGCATCGAATACAAATCAACCAATACAATTGAATATCAGGTCCTGCCCATTTATTTTTCTGTGACTGCAATAGTAGGTTTCGCAAAGTCTACACTTGTATATATGCAGTATTTCTGCGGAGATGTGCTATGCGTGACCTTACATCGAGTAAACGCAAGGTTTGAGCAAGCTTGTACTGTGGCAACAGATTCAGTGAAAAATGCTGCGAATCGTGCAATAAACTTTCGGAGAATCAAACACAACGAAAAATAGTGCTACATATGTGTTTCGAGTATCTGAATATATGCTGGTGCTCAATGAAGTAGTTGCTTTTCTGCACAAGTGCTGCACAGAAACTGATACACTTACGGTGTGCCCGTGCACGATCGTGACCTTCTCACGGCGATAGATGTAGCGGAACAACGGCAGGGTGGTGTGAATAGTCGGTAGAGTGCACGTACGCGCCATCACCTGTGAGCAGAGCAGATAAACGTGGCCAGCGATAATAAGTTGAAATGTGCCAGCAATGATGGCAAGGAAGTATTTAATCGCAACAACTATCTCCGAGCCATGTTGTTCGGGCTCAAGCGAGGTCCGATGTATATAATGCATGTTTATCGAGTTTTTCTGTGCTATCTGACAGGATTAAAATTTTCTTGACACACATACCATTTTCGAGGAAAAGTCAGCGGACGCACAAATTAATACTGTCTGACAGGATTCCTTGCATATCTAATGCGTGCATACGGGACCTGCGCTTTTCCACATATTTAGTCTTGAGAGTAGACACTGAAAACTGATTCAGATCTCAAGCAACTTAACACAGCAAATGTAACCCCCACCAATGCACTAGCACAGCCCCCCGCTTGATTGCAAGGAACACATTTTCAAGCCATTGATCGGGTAGTCTATACCCAGGACACTGGAACACACTGAAATCTCGAGCAGTAACACACAACACACCTTAACACACAACACATGTAAGCCTCAGTAGTATACTAGGCGCACCTTGTTCGCCATATTAGACACCTTCAGACCACCAGTTGGTTAAAGCGCATGGGACCACTATGGTGTACCGGTATATTGTGCAGTACCGTATATCATATGTGTATCCCAGCAGCATACTAACACCAACTTCATGCCAATAGTCAAGTAGAGCACAGTCAGGCCATGGTTGCTGTATGAGTGAGTAATTACCACCACCGTACGCCCGTGCATGAGTAATTACTTATCCACAGTTTTTTATACTGTACAATCATGTCAGAAACATATTAATATATGCAAGTATATACAAACCTTGTTTGGCAGGTAGTACACCTTCAGACCATTAGTCAGGTAGCGCACTCCCAGGCGATGGTTGCCGTAGGAGTGGGTGATGACAACCACCTTGTGCCCGTGTCTCAGTAGACACTGCGACAACTGGTAGATGGCACTCTCCACGCCCCCGACATTAGGGTAGAAGAAGTCAGATACCATGCTGCACAAAGTGGTAATGAATTTATTTCATTAAATGGATATTGGATTTCTTACTCAGCCTCATTTTGGTGCAGTGGACTTGATATTGAGCTAACCATGATTTCATGTACTGGACATCGAACATGTGCGCAGCCGTTTACAGCGGCTTTGACAATATAGATATTCACACTGAAATGTCACCTAATGCGTCTATGG
>LUCW03001511.1:37500-45000 GCA_001586965.3 Sphaeroforma sirkka | reverse complement strand
GTCGTCTGATTGGCTGATTGCTAAGGGGTGTGGTCTATAGTGGAGTGCACTATGCATCACATACAAGGGGTGTATATGCACACACTGATGTTACACACCAACACACAAGGTATATACATACTCACAAACCATCACTACGCATCACATACAAGGGCTGTATGGGCACAAACTACTACTACATACCAACACACAAGATATATACATACTCACAAACTATCACTACGCATCACATACAAGGACTGTATAGGCACAAACTGCTACTACACACCAACACACAAGATATATACACACTTACAAACCATCACTACGCATCACATGCAAGGACTATATAGGCACAAACTACTACTACACACCAACACACAAGGTATATACATACTCACAAACCACCCCTGCCCACCCTCACATCGGTATAGTCACTAATTAATCATCACCAGACACATCATGTACCCGTGCTTATATACCCCTCAACTATCTCCTACGCTTCCTTACAGCCATGACAGGCGAGGCGCAGGAGGTGACTAAGCTAGACATCTCACCAAACGGCCGCTTAGTCGCATGCCTTTACAGACAGGTACGTTTATTTTGATGAGCAGGGTAGCTGTGATGTGTTAGTCGCATGCCTATACAGTCAGGTACGTTTATTTCGATGAGCAGGGTAGCTGTGATGTGTTAGTCGCATGCCTTTACAGACAGGTACGTTTATTTCGATGAGCAGGTTAGCTGTTATGTGTTAGTCGCATGCCTTTACAGACAGGTACGTTCATTACGATGAGCAGGTTAGCTGATAGGTGTTAGTCGCGTGCCTTTACAGACAGGTACGTTTATTACGTTGAGCAGGTTAGCTGTTAGGTGTCAGTCAATGTATACTGGTCAATATCGACTATGCACGGTACACGTACTTTGTAGTACTCAATGATGTATGTAAGTTCTACGGCCATCTCCTGGGACTACTTATCATGTGTGGTATCTCTACACTCGCATGACCCTGTACGTACCTCATTGTTTGTAGTTGTGTACGTCAGTGGTGTGTGTAGTGGCACACATATCCTTTGGACAACAACAACCCACACATCTCTTTATCGCTATTTTCTATCCGGTGATCGTACCACTATTTTTGATCAGGCGTTCGTATATCTCGGCCAATAGTCTTCTGCTTAAGGGACACTCAATTAGAAACGCTGCAGACAACACACCTCTGAGATTAAACACTCGCTCATACCACCAACCCATCCCTCACGTCACACGAGCGCAACCAATAAGAGATAGTCACTCGATTGGAGTGCGCCAAAACGGACAAGCAAAGCAGTGAAATGTCATTGCGCACACTCTCATGCTGCTATATTTATATATATATATATATACAAGTATGTATGTATGTATGTATGTATGTATGTGTGTGTGTGTGAAGTATATATATATATATACGAATCGCTATTCCCACGACCGTAAACAATGGGCAAAAGTCGTCCGAATGAATTGTATTTACGAGTGTCCCCACGACTATGTCTGTGATGTTGCACACGCTCACGCTGCCATATATTGTCAATGACCACACAACTGCCAACAACAGGCGAAAGTCATCCGAGTGAACTGTACCAAGACGGGGGAGGACAAGGCAGCGTTGGTGTTTGGCTTTCAGAAGTTGTTTTATAATTTCAATGCCGTGAGGTTCATGACCATCGACGGGGTGAGTGTTTCTTATCCGCGCACATATGCTAGTATATAGGCGAAGCAACGACACTTCTTGTTGTTAGATGATTGTATAGGTGAGGGGCGGGTACTCATTGATAATAGTTCGATCTACTGAGTTGCATTGTTTGATATTCAGAGTTGTATGGGTGTACAAACGGAATGTATGCTCAGATAGAGACTGCAGACGAAAGCACCCTGCATCTTTAACCAGCTCAGTAAATGCGGATAGCGTGCGATTTTAGACCGCTTAATATCATGCACGTATATACCTATCATGTTACTACCTACGTATATACCTATCATGTTCCCCACGTACGTATTACCAACCATGTTACTACATACGTATATACCTACCATGTTACGACCTACGTATATACCTGCCATGTTATTTTTTACGTATATACCTACCTTGTTACTACCTACGTATATACCTACCATGTTACTACCTACGTATATACCCTGCCATGTTATTTTTTTACGTATATACTGCCTGCCTTGTTACTACCTACGTATATACCTACCATGTTACTACCTACGTATATACCTATACATAATAGAATACACTGGAATTATATATATGCGTATGCGTATGTATGTATGTGGGTTGAATTATATCTATACGTGTGTAGAGTTGTGGGTTTAGTATCTGTCGCGTCTGCGAAGCTATGGGACATGCACTTGCACCACCGACGCACACACATACACATACACATGCACATATGCATACACATACATATACATATACACACATATATACATACACATGCACATGGACATACACATTATACATACATATTGCGCATACATATGCACATATGCACACACACATGCGGATGCACATGCGCATACACATACACAAATACACATACACATACACATAAACATAAACACAAACATAAACATACACATAAACACACACACACATACTCATATACATATTCATATACATATATATGTACATATACATATACGTATACTTATACTTATACTTAAACATATACATATACATTTAGATCTTTTTAATACAATTGCCTATAGCTAACACCAGTGGCCACGCACGCACATACACCAGGTAGTGTACCTCGTGGCGCTGGCCTCCATCCTTCGCATGAACTCGTACATCGCCATGTGGGACACGAACACGTGGAAAATGGCCAAATATGGACTCGCCGATAAGAACCCCAGCACCGTCATGGACGTCAGCCCCAACGGAAAGTACATCGCCGTGGGCACTGGCGAGGGCGATGTCATCATATTCGATGCGCGGACGCTTAAGGTGTGTGGGTGTGGGTGTGGATGTGCGTGGATGTGTAGGTTTGTGGGGTGGGTGGGTGGGTGGGCGTGGGTGTACGTGTGTGTGGGTGGGTGGGTGGATGTGTGTGTGTGTGTTTGTGGGTGTGTTTGTGTATGGGTTTGTGTGTGTGTTTGTGGGTGCGCGTGTTTGTGTGTGTGTGTATGTAGGTGTGTGTGTGTGTGTGTATGTGCATCTACGTACGTGTAGTTGGTTTGTATCTGAGTATGAGTACGCACGTCCTGACGCGAGAGTGTGTGGGATCAACCACTGCAGCCAGGAGTGCTCCGTGTTTTAGTAGTGCGCGTTTAGTGGCAGTGTGCCTTCTGCTGTCAATGTACGAGGGATAGATAGTATTGTTGCGGGTATTTGGAACTCTTGCCTGTCTTCGTTGCAGACGTTTAGGGTATCAGAGCTTTAGGCTTGTTATTCGATGTCTCGCGCAGAGTATATACGATCCTTCCAGACATTGATGTGTGGCTTAGTCAGGTTCCTTATGCGTACTACTCGCCTCTTCTCTCCGCCTGCAGACAACACAAATGGCCAAAGGCACACACATCATTTCACCCTGCGAGATGGCCGTAACGTCGAACACTGCACACGCACCCATTCAACTTCTAATTGTTCGTTGCATAGAAGTTGATGCGACGCGTATACCTGCGAATATTCACAGCCTTAATCTGACCCATTATCCAGACCCCTTCTCTCATTATCCAGACCCCTTCTCACTATACACAGAAATTAATCATGGCCACATACATACCCAGCACCTTCATCATCGACATAGCCTTCGCACTGAACCTTTGTGCACACAGCAATTTTGCTTCCCATGCATCGCATCACTGGATTCGATCTAATGCATACATCCGCACATGTACGCAATTCTCATAATAAACATCCGAGTTGATGTTATGCACCCAGTTCTCATAATAAACATTCGAGTTGATGTCATGCACCCAGTTCTCACGACACTTTACCTGTCCATACACAGAGAGTACACGTGGCCAAGTGTGTGCACGACATCTTCATCACGGACATGGCCTTCACACAGAACAGTGCGGGGGTGCTGACGACGAGTGTGGACAAGCGATGTGTCTACACAGACGTACTACACACCGAAGGTACTGTAGTCATTGTGTTACGAACGTATGCTCATGTGTATTACTCTGTGGGTGGTAATGTGGGCAAGTGGTTTGTGTACACAGACGTACTACACACCGAAGGTACTGTAGTCATTTTATTACGAACGTATGCTCATGTGTATTACTGTGTGGGTGGTAGTGTGGGCAAATGATGTGTGTACACAGACGTACTACACACCGAAGGTACTGTAGTCATTGTATTACAAACGTAAGCTCATGTGTAATATTGTGTGGGTGGTAGTGTGTACACAGAAGTAGTCTACACCGAAGGTACTATATTCATCATATTGGGAACGTATGCTCATGTGTTATACTGTGTGGGTGGTAGTGTGGGCAAGCGATGTGTGTACACAGACGTATACACCGAAGGTACTATATTCATTATGTTGGGAACGTATGCTCATGTGTTTTACTGTGTGGGTAGTAGTGTGGGCAAGCGATGTGTCTGCTTGCTCTCTTCGGTATTTTGTGCATGAGCGAAATACGGTAGAAAACCCGCCCTTATCTATTCTATCCACGGTGATAGGTTTTGCACGCCACACAGTTGATGCGTCTACTCAGATATTCTACCATATCAAGCTTGCAAGCAACTCAGTCGATAACCGCCCTCCAGACAGCCAGGTGCTAGTTTGACAGGACAGTCACTTACTGAGCGTACGACTGAATATATTTAGCTGTTGTTGTTTGCATAAATAGGTGATCCCATGAAATGGCTCACCGTAGCGGCGGTCATTATCCTCGTCATTTCATATCTGTATATGAAGCCTGAGGTGGTGAGAGAATTCGGACAATTCCTCAACACGCACTTCATCAAATTCAAGCCCAGAAAAGGATACCAAGAACCGATTATGTAGGAAGCCCTGCCCCGGCTGGTAATGTTAGAGTCCAGGGATGGTTGAGTAGCTGCCTTAGATAGCTACTTCAGAAGCAAATAAAACAATACCATATCTTATAGGAGTGTACCCAAGGCTGGTGATGTTAAACTAGAGATGGTGAACAGCTGCCTATAGATAACTACTTCAGAAGCAAATAAAACGATACCATATCCTATAGGAGTGAACCCATGGCTGGTGATGTTAAACTCTAGAGATGGTTGAGTAGCTGCCTTAGATAGCTACTTCAGAAGCAAATAAAATAATACCATATCTTATAGGAGTGTACCCAAGGCTGGTGATGTTAAACTAGAGATGGTGAACAGCTGTCTATAGATAACTACTTCAGAAGCAAATAAAACGATACCATATCTTATAGGAGTGAACCCATGGCTGGTGATGTTAAACTCTAGAGATGGTTGAGTAGCTGCCTTAGATAGCTACTTCAGAAGCAAATAAAACAATACCATATCTTATAGGAGTGTACCTAAGGCTGGTGATGTTAAACTCTAGAGATGGTTGAGTAGCTGCCTATAGATAACTACTTCAGAAGCAAATAAAACGATACCATATCTTATAGGAGTGAACCCATGGCTGGTGATGTTAAACTCTAGAGATGGTTGAGTAGCTGCCTTAGATAGCTACTTCAGAAGCAAATAAAACGATACCATATCTTATTGGAGTGAACCCATGGCTGGTGATGTCAAATTCTAGAGGTAGTTGAGTAGCTGCCTTGGATAATTTCTTCCGAAAGTAAATTAAACTATACCGTATCCTATAGGAGTGAACCTATGGCCGGTGATGTTAAACTCGAGAGATGGTTGAGTAGCTGCCTATAGATAACTACTTCAGAAGCAAATAAAACGATACCATATCTTACAGGAGTGAACCCATGTCTGGTGATGTTAAACTCTAGAAATGGTTGAGTAGCTACCTATAGATAACTACTTCAGAAGCAAATAGAACAATACCATATCTGATAGGATGGATGAGCAGATGATGGCTGTAGTTAACTCTGGTTCAGTAGCAAATAAAGCAATGCCATATGTGATAGGATAGATCAGCAGATGACGGCTGTAGTGAACTGGTTCAGTAGCTAATAAAGCAATGCCATGTCATGTGACAAGGGGAACCATGACTGAGTTTTCAGTTTAGAGTACAGTGATGGATGAGCAGATGATGGCATTAGTTAACTGCTTCAGTAGCAAATGAAGCAATGCCATGTCATGTGACAAGGGGAACCATGACTGATTTTTCAGTTTAGAGTACAGTGATTGATGCGCAGATGATGGCTTTAGTTAACTGATTCAGTAGCAAATGAAGCAATGCCATGTCATGTGACAAGGGGAACCATGACTGAGTTTCAGTTTAGAGTACAGTGATGGATGAGCAGATGATGGCATTAGTTAACTGCTTCAGTAGCAAATAAAGCAATGCCATGTCATGTAGGAAACGGAACCATGATTGACTGTGTCAGAGTGCCGAAGCAGTTGCTCAGATTCACCACATAAGTGCTACAGAAGAAGATACAGCAATAGTGCAGCAAGTCACGTTCCTCAACGTTTTGATGGGTCATCTGGTTTTGAACTGTTGTGCACATAACGTTTTGACAAATGTTACAAACCTAAATGCCCCGTTCGGGAGTCACGGAACCCCCACGTCTGTACAACACATGGTGTAAACAGCGCAGCTATTTCTATTCGTTGTTATCTTTGATCATGAGAACTCAGGTTAGCCTCCCACCGTATAATAATCGTTAGTTGTATGAAAACGGGTCGATATCTGTGCTTAACTGCACGATTCCGGTCTTAAGTTTTGAATCTAGACCATATCTACCTTGACGTTCGTGATTCCTAATCTATCTGTTGGATTAAGGTAGCTATACAGTCATAGACTCTGACACAGCCCATACCCTCTGAAGTACATGAGATCTCATATACTTGCCTTCCTTAGATGGCAATTCAGGCGCACCTAACACCTACGCTGAAGTGCAGGATGTCGAACGATTGTACGATCAATAGGTATTATATATATATATATATATATATATATATATATATATATATATATATATATATATATATATATATATACATACATACATACATACATACATACATACATATATATATATATATATATATATATATATATATAATATATATATATATATATATATATATATATATATATATATATATATATATATATATATATATATATATACATAATAAATATGTGATATGATGGTAATGTATATGTATATATATATATATATATATATATATATATATATATACATATACATATATATGCATATGTATGCATATGTATGTATGTATGTATATATATATACATATATGTATACATATATATATATATATATATATATATATATATATATAATATAATATATATATATAATATAATATATATATATATATATATATATATATATATATATATATATATATATATATATATATATATATATATGTATGTA
>LUCW03001511.1:0-30000 GCA_001586965.3 Sphaeroforma sirkka | reverse complement strand
AAATGTCCTACCTTTTAGGTAATAGTTGAGGTATTATCACGCAGAGTCGGAACCCGCGCTACAGCCAACCATATGTTCCTATTTTTTTTGCAATCTTACGTCACGAGACGCATTGAGTAAACAACCATCATGCCACCAGGCGATTTTTGAGTTTTTCGTTGTAATATCATATTTTACATCCTCGTGATAAGGTTGGTGAGATACTGATACGGAGATACGCACATATCTCGATGTGTCTATGCAAAACGCTGGCAATACGCTGTCCAGTATGTCGTGCTAAATCGAGGTTTCAAGATGACTTATTTGATAAATTGTTGTTTCAAATTCGCAATAGCTAAATGTATTATAAGTACGAGGTAGTCATACTTGTTGGCGTTCATAGTGGAAATCTCGCCCGGTATGTGTGCCTGGTGTGTGTGCGTCTGTTTCCGTGATCTTTTGAGTCTGTCTATGTGCGCGTGTCGTCGTATCCTTTTTGTATCCTCATGTATACCTTTTATTTCCATGTCTTGATGTATACCTATATCTCTATATCTGTCTGTGTTTTTCGTCTATGTGTCTGATTTTGTGCACTTGCTTATCGAGACCTTGACTGTGTGTGTATGCGCGCAGGTGAGTTCCATTTATACCTGCATATAATTGCGGTCCACTGTATCATTGTATATTATGTGAGTGTTCTCACAAAGCGTGAGTTCGTAATATTTTGCACGTTTGTGTAAGAGTTTCGTACAAGAGTATTTAGACCTGCTATTTTGAAATATCTCCTGAGTAGTTCAATGTATAGAAGCACATGTATATTCTCACATATGTGTATACTCTATATTGAGCTGTATTTTGTTGTACGTGTGCGCTTATTTTGTGGGATGAGTGCCTACTCTACCACATACTTATGCATGTATAAATTTAAAGTTTGCGCCTGCATGTGGCTGTGTGGAGTTATATCCTTTTCACACGAGCATGTTGGTATTATTAGACCACTATGTGCATCTTTTTTTTGTTTTACAAACTTATGGTGCTCCTGAATTACGCTTATATATACAAATGAATTTGTCATTCGATTTTTTATGTGATTCACTCTAGAGGCGCGTATGTAGTTCAATGATGGTGTGTATTTAAGATTGTTTAATTGTTTCTATATACAAATATGTTTACAGATATCAATGTACCATTATGTACCCTTGTGCGTGTACATATGGTGGTGACAATATCAAGTCCATTTAAGGATATCACTGACTATCGTGCATGCGTAGGTATGTGCTGCATTGTATGTCTGTGTTTAATGTATGTATAAATTGTGCGATTGACGTGCACACTATATTAGTTCGACTATTGTCTGCACACATGTTCTGTATATCGTCGCTTGAGGGCGTTCTTCCGTATATATATGTGTGTGTGTGTGTGTGTTCGGCTCGGCGATCAAATACATATGTAACATATCTATGATATTTATATATAGGATTATGTATTACACGCAAAAGCAATTACATATACATCGTATACAAATGCAATCACATGTATATATCTGTGATTTTGTATATGTAATTATTTACTGTATACAAATGTCATTATATATTTATCTATATAATTATATATATATATATATATATATATATATATGATTTTCTACTGTATACAAATGCAATTAAATGTTTATTTATTCATTTATATATATATATATATAGTCATTGCTATGTATCTAGTTGTATATTGCAATTGTAGGTGACAGTATGTTTCATCTATGTATACACTTAAGTGTATCTACACTTTAATCCTCCATTGGTTGTTAATTAATTACCTAGTTCTGTCATACCTAAAATATATTATACCAGTTTATCTTCCACTAGCCATGCATTTGTACTCATTTATATTGTTTATTTAGACAACCTATACAATATTTTTTTTTACCATATTTAGTTGTGATATAATTATTTTATAGACATTGCATACACCAGTAGTTCTCCGTCGGTCATGAAGGTGTGACTACAAGTGATGTAACTATATCCTTGTGGATCACAGATGTAGAGCTGTTATTTGTACCTAGTCGTGCTCTGAGACGGAGGTTGGGTGGTATAATAATGAATCAAGCTCGTATTCCCGGTGTCAAGACAACCGCTCTAATAGCCATGGATGTGCACAACTTGAAGGGCTTTCACGTCCATGGGAATGTATGTACCAGGTTTTAATTGTATCTGCGTGTATGGAAACACTTTTGCGTGCGAATAACAATTCATCGCTGGTCTCTGTCGTCTATTTCTCGACGTGCGATTGCTAGTCGATTCGCTCACCACACTCAACAATAGTACGCACTCGAGCGATCCTTTCGTATTGTGGAGCACAACTATAGATGACATTCTTGAACATTTGTTCTTGCCGTTTGTACCGTATGGGCTAAGTCTGTTCATATAGAAGTCACTGTATTATCAAACGTTCCCTTTGGGGTAAGTGGGTCTATTTTTTTCAAATCGAACATTGTAACCGAATCGGCCCGTGGTAGGCTTTTGCTCGCGCAAGGGCGCGTTCCATCTGGGTCAGGCAATTACGATCTGAGAGGTCCATGCGTTGTTTCGCGATACACTTGCTCCGCAACGTGAGACGGACAGTGAAGTATGCCACTTGAGGCGTGCAACATTCGAGTGGTTATGCTGAGCGATTTCCTACTTTGTTCAAGCTATGAGAATTCATCGAACCTCATATTATTAACGACCACCACAGAAATAAATTGCGAGAATACGCAACCGTCTCGTAAAGGTCTTTCACATATTTGAGAATTGATAGCTAGACCCATTTACCTCTCTTTTTATCTACTGATGTATACTCTGTGATCTATAAACAAGAAATAAAAACAAACATCTGAGTACACTTCAATAAAGAAAGGCTGTGGAGTGGAGTTTGAAGAAATACGGCTTCATGTCTTTGGGGATGAAACTAGCTAGGAATGTAGCCTGTTTATTCCAAATTATCAACAAAAAAAACTTTGTTAATACTTACTGATAAGCTCAAACTCCATATTGAACTTTACTAAACATATGTCCGTATATCATGTCATTCCTATATATATATATATACGATTCTTATTTTAATATATATATATATATGTATATTTATATATATATATATATATATATATATATATATATATATATATATATATATATATAAATATGTTATATATATATATATATATATATATATATATATATATATATATATATATATATATATTTATTCATGTATATATATATATATATATATATATATATATATATATATATATATATAATATGTATGTATATATATATATATATACTATATATATACATATACATATAAATATATATATATATACATATATTGTGCGTGTGTGTGTTTGCGTGTGTGTGTGTTACATGTGTGTGATGTTGTGCTTGTGCGTGTTGTGTTTGTGGTGTGTGTGTGTGTGTGTTGTGTGTGTGACGTGTGTCCGTGTCTGTGTGTATGTATGTGTGTATTTATCGATGTTTCGAGATTAAAAGAATATATATGTATACAAACATATATAGAGAGAAAACAGTATATATATATATATATATCATTCCTACATCTATTTATATATATATATGCGTGCGTGTGTGTGTGCGTGTGTGCGTGTATGCGTGCGTGTGTCTGTGTGTGTGTCAGTGTGTATGTTTGCGTGTGTTGTGTGTGTTTGCGCCCATGTGCGTGTGTGTGTGTGCGTGTGCGTGTGTTGTGTGTGTGTGTTGTGATGTGTGTTGTGTGTTGTGTGTGTGTGTGTGTGTGTGTTGTCATTATATATTATATATATATATATATATATATATATATATATATATATCTATATCTATACATATAAATACATGTATATATGTATATGTGATGCGTATATATGTACATGCATATATATATATATATATATATATATATATATATATGTAATCTGTGTTATGTATTATGTATATATATATGTATAATATTATATATATATATAGCATAACATATGTATATATATAATATATATATGTATATATATATAATATGCATATATATGTTTATGCATATATATAACCATATATAATATATAATATATAACATAATAATATATATATATATATATAATATATACATATATATATATATATAATATATATTATATAACATATGTAATATGTATGTATACATATATATATAACATAATAATAACTATATATAACTATATATGTATATATACATATTAATATTATATATATATATATATAATATATATATATATAATATATAATGTATGTATGCACACATATACACATGTGTAATATATAATATGTAATATATTATTGTTATATATATAATATGTATATATATATATATATATACAATATATAAAAATATTGATGTGTGTTTGTGAGAGGATTTGTACGCATATACATACAAAATGTATACGCATATATGTATATATTTATATAAATATATATATATATATATATATATATATATATATATATATACATGTATTTACGTATTGTATTGATGTGATGATGATGTGCGTGTGCGCGCGTGTTTGCGTGTGTATGAATGTGTGTGATGTTGGGTGCGGCATTGTTGTGTGGATTGTTATATATAAATACATACATGCATACATATGTATTGTATATATATATATATATATATATATATATATATATATATATATATATATACCATGCATATGAAAATCTACATGCAAATGTGTTGAAGTATTAATAGAGTATACATCTGTACACGGCTTTGTGTGTTTGCATATATATACATGTATATGTATATATGTATAAGTATATATATATATATATATATATACGCGCGTTGATTGTGCTATATATATATATATATTATATATATATATGTATATATATGTGCATGATGATGTGCATATGGACGTATATTACGTTTTGTATATATATATATAAATATAATATATATGAGATATATATATACATATATATATATATATATATATATATGTTTTGAAACATGCATATAAAGAATCTGCATGTATGCAAGTGATTAATAGAGGTATGCTTTTGTTGCCTTTATGTATGCATGCATGTATATGTATACATGTATG
Organism: Sphaeroforma sirkka; assembly: GCA_001586965.3. Lineage (NCBI taxonomy): Eukaryota > Ichthyosporea > Ichthyophonida > Sphaeroforma > Sphaeroforma sirkka. Next base: position 24,905 of record LUCW03001511.1, on the reverse strand, counting down.
GTATATATATAATATATAATAATATATATAATATATAATAATAATATGTAATAATAATAATAATAATAACATATATTGATGATGATTGATGTTTTGTTGCTTTTTGTATGTATGTTATGTTACAACATAATAATAATAATGTGTGTATGTGTTAATATGGACGTTATTATAGTATGTGTACGTATACAATATAATATGTATGCATGTATATGTTTAATATATATGCATACATGCATATATGTATATGTATAATAATATTATTAATAATATATAATATGTAATAATATATAATATAATAATAATATATATATATAATATAATATAACATATAATATATATAACATAATAATATATATATATGTTTAACATGCATATAAAGAAGAATCTGCATGTAAAAGTGTGTTTTTAAGAAGGTATTAATAGGTATACATAGTAATACATGTATGCACATGTTGACGTGTTTTTTATGTATATGCACATGTTTTGTGTATGGTGTGTATATATATATAATAATACCTATATATATATATATATATATGCTATATATATACTATATATTATTATTATTGATATATATGTACTATATATATATATATATATATATATATATTATGTGTGTGCGATGTGTGTGTATTATGTGTGTTATTTGTGTATATATATATATATATATATATATATATATGTATGCGTGATGTGCGTGTGTGTGTTGTGTGTATTGTGTGTGTGTGTGTGTGTGTGTGTGTGTGTGTGTGTGTGTGTGTGTGTGTGTGTGTGTGTGTGTGTGTGTGTGTGTTGTGTTCGTGCATATACATTACATCTACGAATTCCTGTTCTAGATGTTTTTAAATCCAGATCGAATAATATATTTATTTATTTTGGCTGTTTACGGAGATACGGAGTTGCCGTATGATAGTTGAATGCATAGCCTACTACTGAAAAGACTTTGAATCTGCGCGGCTGTTTCTATTCTAAATATATTTCAGTATAGGTTTAAGCAGCAGTGGATAACGATTGCATGCCTAAAATGTTTTCAGATAGTCATTAGTCAGTACTTATATCTGAATAAGTAGTTTGACAAGATAACACGTTGAGTTCGCTCACATTCTCTCTTAAAAGAAGTTATACTCAGAAGTACCACCCACAACGCCTACAAAGCAAATAGCCTGTACATATTAATACTCTATTTTTAACTCAATAATACTGATAGCTTCCCGCGAACCACAAGGGTATGTAGCGGCATCTGCGGAAAGTGTGACCGAGCTTATGTAGGTGTGGTGATGACAGCGCGTCTATTCACTATGTGCGGCCGCACTACATATTAAAAAGCCTCGCAGCAAACGATTTCACAAGTTGAAAATTGAACAAGGAACTCTAAACCCAAGGAACCCTGAGTGTCAAAACTTCAAAATGCATACAGAAGGACAAAAATAAACAACCGCTGTGGTCCAATAGAACATTGTGTAGTGCGTTAAATCTCAACTTGACAACTTCAGAAAAGCCACCGACACAATACTACATACTCGACGACTGCTACTACACATTTGGGTAACAACTGTGCATCATACTGCGCATTCTGCACATTTGCACTTGCGGTACAATGAGCATGCCAATTTTGAGTCGGAACACGCTTTCGCGTTTTCGTTCGGCTTCTGCAATACTGAATACTGTCAGAAAGAGACAATACAATTTCGCCTCCAGACAGTATGTTGCATGTTTCGGCGATCTACCTCCTGTCGATACTGACAAGCTCCGAAAGGATGCACTGAAGTATCTGGATAGTTTCGATCCCAAACTGTGGTACGACAAGCCTATAGTGACTCACCTGAAAGGTATGTCTAGCTAGTATTTGAAAATTGTTCCAAACTTTAAACATGGGTCAATGTTGGTTGAAGTATCTCTTTCTTGTCACACTTCATATAGGCCATTTTAAACGTTTGATTGTCTGATCGTGGTTGTTCCTTGCATAGATTGTGATCTCAGGCACAACAAATCTTGGACGTGTATCATAATAGTTATATGGCTGTGATGGTCGATGAGCTTGGAGCACGTGTACATGCACATATTTTTTTCAGTTTAAATGCAGTTCAATAGTTCAACGATGTGACCAGAGCTCTAAAGCCAAGATAGTTGTGGGCGCTATCAGTTTTTCGACATTCTCGTGAGTCTTCCCACAACATATTGGCATTCCATTTTTTTCAAATATATGCACGTTTGCTGTGTGGGTAAGCGCTTGAGTGGAGCTTCTTCAATAGATTCAAACTCTCCAGTTGATGAATGTTTATTGTACAGCGGATTGCCGTAGATAATATCTTGAGTCGCATCTGACGGAGAGATCTATAAAAGTACCGATTTTTGATGACTAAGAATATGCCTGAAGTGGATATATCGACGATTGTGTCGTATAAGCGAGCATGCTTAGTGGTTAAACATTCACCTCCTTCGTAATAGGTCAGAGTTTGGCCTGCGGCGACAAGAATGCCAAGTCGATCACTACGACGGATGCATTCCAACAGGAGAATGGCTTGCAGATACTCAGCAGTCCCAAAGTTGTGGACAGAGTAATCCGGCACATACAGGTACTACCGTCTGTTATTCTGCGTGTGTATATTCAGTACGTCTTTCTGAAGTCAGTTGACGGTTACCGATTGATCTTAGTATCGGCACCACTTGTAATTGCGGATCTAGGCGATTTTGAACTGAAGAGCTGACAATTGCTACTGACCGAACGCACTACCTGTAGATAGGATCATTCGCTCTTTGTTTAGATAGAATTTAGATCCGTCATTTGAGCTGTGTGAGATTAATTTGCTTATATCAACAAACACTGTCTTGGAGAGAAATCACGAACGTTATCGTGTCATCAACGGATTATGGCAATCAATGAAACCCCCGGGGAGATGAACACATTCAAACCATTCTAGGTGCGCCAGTCGGTAATGGTTAAGAACGGTGATTTTCATATTCAATACAGTGCTCCCAACGATGCTTCCGTGTAGTCTAGTATGCTGTTAGATTTCGATGAGTGCCAATAATCATACCCAGCATTCTTGAGTAATATGCATGTTCAACCCGAAGCCGCAAATATATTGATTGGTGACTGTCTAGGTCCGCAGTTTTTTCAGTAGTTTTAAGATCTCTCAACTATCAACGTATACACGGCGTTCAGACTTACCAAGCCCCTGACAAGGATTTGCGGAAGGTCGTGAGGAGTATCGAAAGCGAAATCCTTTTCAACGAGAGCGCGGCTATGCTAATTGGAAACCAGGCGAAGGATTTTGGCAAGCAGGATGGGGTTACTGAGATTGAAGAGGTATGTGTACACATGTTCTGTTTGCTTTGTGAAGTGCGGTGTACATTGAAGGAGTCATATTGTGGACATGATTCTACGAGCGGAGGGATTGCAAAGTTGTTGATAATGTCGCCCATGTTTGCGAATTTGTGCCTTTTAGGTGATGAAGAACAGCATCACTCTGTGAGTTTGTGCGGTTTTAGTCTATAATTGTAACTTGATAAGCTTTATACACGCTCGCCAGCTTCTATGTCGTCTCATCATATCGTATTAGTACATTGTCGCCAAAAGTCTTCATATAATGAAGATAACAACAAGCGGCTTCAAAGTTGACTTGTTTGTATATTGAAGGTACCGACTTCATCACGTACTTGTCTCAGTATTTTCACTGCAGTTTGCTATTCCGAGGCATCAGAGAATTAAGATCCCAATATGATATCACTCTGGGAGCACCCTGAATATCAACCGTGTGATTAAAATCAACGTGCAATGATCTGTGCACTGTGGTACTGCTATGTATTGTACTGCATCGTTCGCCTCATACTCACACAATCACACTCGATACTCATCTATGATTATCACATCTTTATTTGTGCCCATGGGGTGTCAGTCGCACATGGCAAACACCGTCGAGCGGCGGTTGAATGATAAGCTCTTCGAAGACGAGACGAAAGGCATGCTGCACATTGATCGCAGCCCTGCACTCGTAGGCTGTGTGTCCAATTTCACGAATTTTCTAGATCTTTGCCGGAAAACTCTGCGCAATCTGGAGTTAGGCATCCCCGTGGTAGTGCTGTCGCGGTCAAACACCGTACAGCATACCTTTAGATGGTTCATGATGCTACAGGAGTATATGCAGAAACACGGGCTGGACGCAGGCATGGTGACATACGTCTCATGTGATATTGAGCAACAGGTGAGTATTCTCGGAATCTTTTTAGTTGGAGTGAGTCGTCGCTGTGTGCTAGCGGGCCTATTTATAGCCGCTGCTCTCTTATGCCGTCGATGACCATCGTCCTGCAACAGAGTGCATGACTGAGTATGAGCTTGTACACGTCGCCAGGCGTTGGATTTTACATACATGCCCACTCAAGTGGTAGAGAATTCGCGAGAGTAGTGTGTAGTGCTTAGCGGGAGTACAGGTCCCAGCATAGCATTGTACTCCTATTTAGTGTGTGTAGCGTTTGAATTGTTGCACTCACTGAAGGATTAATGTGGTCGAATTCACCCAAGTGCGCCGAGTATTCACTACCTAATTTCAATATTACACATTTGCCTCCTACGATTAACCCTCTACAGCGCCGTATTATGAGCGAATGCAATGGCAGCCCACTTTACTTCACAGGCGCTCGTCCAGTAGCGAAGGCGATCAAAGACATTCTCCCGAATACTTTCTCCTCCACTGGAGGCCCGAATACGATGGTAGCCACACACCTAACGGGCCCTGTCAATGAGGTGTGTATACTTGACATGAGCGTATACATTTCTGATCTTACTCGTACTTGTGCGTTGTAAGATATGTACTGATCACATATGTACTACAATCCATCGAGCAGAGTATATATTCATATTGGTGCTTTGCTACCTAGTGGATAGAATTTTTATGGACTTCACCTAATACTCGCAAGTACTATCCTGTGTATTTTTTATTAAAAATTGTTTTGTTGTTATCTCTAATATAAACAGGCTGTGAATATGTCAGCCGCGATAGAGAACAGTGGCCAGTGTACCGCTCTACGTCATCTGGTCACACCAAACTGCACCGATGGAGTTCTTGAAGACATATTCTCCCGCGAAAATTTGCAAGTGGTGGATCAAGCCAGTGATAGTCTGCGGGTGGAGGGCTTCAGTGCGCAATTAAAAGGCTGGGCGGAGACATTCGGGAAAGAAGTACCTGAAACTCACACACAGCACTCAGAGAAGGCGCCTGTTGCATACAGGATTTCCGCATACACACCCAAAACTACGGAAAGCAATGCGCACGTCAGTGCTCAGTCATTGCCATACGGAATCAATGAACACTGGCGCAGATGTTTTGTGGATGTAACGACGACGGCAGATGTGGAGACTCTGTCCTCGGAGGCGTTTGTAAATGATCTTTGTCGCTGGTTAGTGACTGAGCAACCCATTACACTGAGTGTCAACGCGCCAGACAGCATTGAGCGAGAGAAGGGGTGGCCTCTAGCCATGAGGTTGTTCGAGAAAACTGCTCAGGTCGTGTATTCAATAGGTATGTTCTGCTTTGTCGCAACTATGTGTACCCGGTCTGTATAGTTGGTACGTCCACCATTATGTATTTTGTCCGTGATATCGGCAAAAGTCACGATACAACATATAAAGAGATACGTACTGAACCGTGCTTCGACAAATCCGTTGTGGATAAACGCATAAGCTTGAACAGCTTCGTATTATGTTTTAAGTTCGATTTGTTTCACATGTGTCTTTGTATAATATGAATAGTCAATTTCGGCGCATCGCTAGCCAGCATACGTGACAATATATACCAACGGATTGAAATGTTGATTCGCAACTCCAGGACTGTCTATAGACTTCTAACATTCGCCTACTTTGATTTTGTAATATAGGTGATACTGAGAAGTCGCCCGCGCTCTCGTGCCAGGCCCGCCCGCAAGAGGCTGAAGTGTTTGGTGAGTTCCCGCCGAGATCAGTACTGTCAACGTACACCAAATTCCCTGTAATAGTGCCCTCCTCCACACCGGGATATATGACCACTTACACTCATCTACACCTGCTCAACGAGGCCGCCAAGGCGAAGGAGTTTGAGGCGTGCAAAGCAGTGCGATCGCTATGGTCTTGTGTAAAGAATAAAGTCGATACAGACTCACAGACGCATGTGCACGGGTACCTGGCCATGCTGAGTGACTACATATACGATGCAACACAAAGTGGGCCACACAAGGGCTATGGCGCCCGTACCGCGCTGTGGGGTCTGCAGAGACCACCCATAAACGGACAGATGACTGAGATACGCATACCCGCCTCAGACGTGGATACGTGCACGCAGGCGTTACCCTACATTTTACCTTTCTACATGACTAATGCACGCGAACAGGTGCGAGTGTCCGTGACCTCGGGAGACGATGAGGGAAAGAACTTTGCGAAGGAATTGGAGAAAGCATGCCCAGGTTTGCAGATTGTCTGTGAGGCGCAAACGGACTTCGATATGCGAGTGCAGACGGTGAATCCATGGAACGCGCTTGTGATCGGTCGAGACACTGGTACTGGTTCCCTACTGCTAAATGACCAGTACCCGCTAGTGGACAAGTTTGTGAGTGTGCTGATGCCGTTGGGTCATATCAAATCCACTCGATCAGACGATACTGAATTCCTGGAAGCCTTCTCTCGTTCACACAAATGGCTGCGGGCTCAGTGATGCCCTGCCATCGAGGAAGCAGGTGATGCTGGAACCCACAGTGCTACGCAAAGAGATAGAAACTGGAGCGCTCGGAATGATAACGAGATGACTTCACACTGAACTAAATATGCAATAAACTCCTAGCTCACGGTGTGCAAATTAGTGTTCGCTTCTTCCTCCAATAAAGCCATTCTAGTGCGTATTCTTGTAAGAGTTGGAATCTTATCGTCTACTATTTTGTTTATTGATGTGCCGCGTGCCGGCAATGCAAAGTGTCGGAAGCCACGTAGCTTCGAAAGATACTCGGTAGAGATATATATTCTTATTGTTTAGGTAAAAAAATGTCCTATGTATTAAAGTTGAGTTACAGCTAGTAGATAACGTATTTCGCGGCTATCAAAATCTTATTCCATATATTGCGCTTTTACTTCTACTATACACAGAACGCACTCCACATGTGAAGTCATATTCGAAGTGGGAATGAATACCGAATTCATTAGATCACATTTTCGCAGCCTTCATCAGCAAGTCGCGGTATCACACATGCACACCGAGGTGTTACGACTGGAAAATGATGCCACACCGTAGTACTCTGATGGCCATATATTCGCTATTTACCTTATATAACGCTCACCACACAGTGGTTGATATACCATATTCCCCTGAATGAGCTACATGATTCAGTGAATACGACAAAACCCTCCATAATAGCGTCTAGCTATATATATATCTAACTCGAAATGGGCAATTTTTAAATAGTGATCACCAGATTTAGGATTAGTCAACGACGTGAGTTTAATAGTACAACGGATACCTTTATCTCAGTCAATATCAGCTGCTACGTATCGAAAATACAGAATAGACCATTTCAAGGGCAACACGCTAGACTGACGGTACTTAAGCACTGACGTACGACTAATTTTGGCAAACATCGAATGCAAACTCCTTGTGCCGTAAGGTCACCAACGCTAGAATTGGTTTTACTGCGCTCCATTTCCGTACACTCGACAACATATAAATTGATCTCACCGAAAAATAAGAGGAAACTGAAGAAAAAACCCCGAGTGTCGTGAAAGCGGGCAAAGCCGCCTGGGCATTTCTACAATTACCCTTCATAATCAAATCTCCCTTCAACATCAAATCTACATATATTCTACTGGACCATAAAATTGTTAGATATACATATCGGTACTGCTGTGAAATGATTTACCGCCGTTGTAAATCAGGACGAAAAACAGGACAGCATCCGTGGACAATGTTGATCATCTATTCGTAATAAGTAGTAGGTGTATAATTGGATTATATACGGTGGATTAAAATTGGATCTCTGCGGTCGTACGGGACGAGACATCCTAGTTGATGTGCTGATTAAACTGCTTTGATACATACGCGGTCAATTACGATAGTGGCCATCAGTCTCGATCAATGAAAAGCTGCCGAGAAGACTCAACTTCTTCAATATAGGCGTAGTATGTATAAATTGGAGAAGGTAAATGTGAATTAATATATATATCTAGTAAGGTAAAAGTCGTCGTTTCAAAATCAAAAGCAAAGAATCGAATATTTCAAGGTGGCCTTTCGAGTGCGCAATATTGGGTTTTGCTTGTACACTAGTGAGTATCCGAATATCAGCATCAAGTGTAAGCGACAACAACTAATTAATTTGCCCACTACAAAATCGAGCGATTGACCTGGTGATTTGTATTATCGAGCCTCTCACCATAGAGGTGTATATCTAATTTCCAGTGCAAAGCGTTATACGCTGGTTTGCTTATCAATCTGAATTAGACATTCAACCTGCTAGATCGTGATCATCATGATCTCTATACACGTAGTCAATATATTTCTGTTTACATGACAGATAGACTACTAATTAAATTCGAATATCGCAATCAGAAGATCGATCGCTAAATTCCGACAGTTGCATAATCTCCTGCTCAAATAAATCCAGTAGGATAATGTATTACTCTTCGTAAGTCTTGAGGTACAATCCAATGCTAATAATCAATTGGCCATTTGCAAAAGGTAACTTCTTAGCTTTTATTGATACCTTTTGAATGCGATCTAGGTCGATTCCGTAATTAATCAATGCCAATGCCACAAGCTTGGAGACCTATACGTGAAGTTGTTGTACGAGAATCGTGCTATTGGACGACGTGCGAGACAGCACAGTATCACTGCTTTCTGAGCGATTACAATTCATGCCCTGTAGTTGACTGTAAAATTAGAAAAATGAAACAGAGACTAACAGTATTAGTTTTTCTTCAAAGCGTACACTTAGCTATCAGCTGTACGCCAGAAAATCTTTCCACAGGGGAAAGGATAAGAAGTTGGAACACCAATAGCAGGCGCAGTACTACTATATACTCAGACGGGTACAAATTGGGCGCCAATGTATATGGAACGAGGTCAGAATGATAATGGGACACGCATAAAAAAAACTTGCAAACACTGCAGCGTGAAAATGCTACTACAGCTGAACCAGGCCATACTTCAGTTAGCACGCTGAGGTACAAAATACAATATACTCGCGAGTGTTTAAGTGAAACTCTACGTGCACAAGCAAAAACAAAAGTAAATATATATATAGGTCAAGCTTCCAATACACAATGAGGGTAAAAGGTATCCACAGTACGAACGAGGGTAGAGCGCTCTTGAATATATTGAAGACAACATTTTCTACATAAATAGATTTTTATCATACTTGTACGTGCCCGTTAGGTTAGAAACCCTCAAAATAATGCCACACACCTCAACTGTGTACAAGCGGCGTGTGTCTTAGAAATATGAAATTAGTTCATTTAGAGTAAAGGTTTCTGAGGTTTTCGTTCTTGAACCTCCGGATATATAGGCGAAATACAAGTTCTCAAAAGCATGCACGAGGGTAGAACGCTAGTGATTATGTTGGGTTTCTATACAAATGATGGTCATCATGCTTCTACACGCCGTATGGACAGAAAGTCCTAGTACATTAACACACAACTCAACTAAGTACAATGGCAGCGTGTATATTAGAAATAATCAATCAGCCAGTTAAAGTGAAGGTTTCTGCGTTGTTTAAATTCCTGATCCACCGGACATATAGACGCATGACAAACCACAAAAATATACAGTTTTCTGTATAGTCAAGAGTCCATCTAGCAACTCTTCGATAACCCAATAATATAGTCTTGATCAACGCACAGTTTAGTATCAACCTGGATGAAGAACAGTTTTTTTATTGGGGAATATCTCTTGAAAAATTATGTGGTGTTACACAATGAAAATTTATAGAATTTTTTTTTCTCAGTGCTTCGTTTACTGTCTGCAAAAGGCTTATAATCATAGACACGTTCCGGAGACAGACAAGTATTTTGATGCCGACATCATGTAAGATAGTAAGATACAGTTGAGTGTCTGTAATCGATTCCCCTTCTTGTATACCCATAATTCCAATATGTGCTTTGCAGATTGTTGAGTACTTGAGTCGAATACAAGTCAATATTGTACAACACGCGTGTGTGCATAGTTTCTATGAGCGTATATTATGATCTTTTTGTCAAATGAAAATGTGTGGTTCTGTATGCTGAGTATAGTACCTATGTACGGATATTATCAAACTCTGAGTTTCCGGCACTGGCCAATTATTGCTCATATTGGATTCATCGGAAATATATCGGAAACTACGGTGGCCCTACGGGGTCCCCTTGCGATAAGCTTAAGTGGAAACTTGACTCTAGTGAACAAAAAAATGGTTGGATTTTTTAATGCTGAGAGAAACGCGCTCGAGAAGTTATGTTGTTTTCTGTGGTCATCTTTCTAGCTAGTCTCATAACCTACTTGAGTCTAGCCTTGAAATGTAGGACTGCAGCCATTGTATATATCTGCACACATTCAAATGAGGAACATATTTGTCAGTAAATCCAAAGTGGCCTATCATTGTAGAAATATATATCAAGAGTAAAACAACTTAGACACACAAGAGCTTGTGTCTCGGGTACTGTTACCCTCGACACCTCATAACAATCCCAGTGAGGTTTGTATTTGCGGAAGTACATGCAATGATTATGTTCAAGAAATTGTGAGGTACAATGTTCCCAGATTATGCAAATTTAGCATCAGCCAGATACAGCTAGACAGCAAATTAACTCTCTGAGTCTAAAGTAGGCATTGGTGATAGATATGTATTGGGCTAGAGCTCGATACAGATATTGATACCATCTAGACGACGTGCCCATAGTAAGACACGCAGTCAGGCGACACAATTTATTTGAAGTTGCAATTAGTCTGACCCAGCACAGAGGCTATTATATATTACAGCCCATTTTGTCAATAGAAGTCTATTGTAGTTAAAAATAATCATATGACCCATAATTTAAGCTAGCAGGAAAAAGCTGGTACATGTTTACTAGTATGGGCATGTACTACTAGAACTGCACATGATTTCCGGATCTGGAACTTGTAAATCATGCTAATCAAATTTATATATTCTTATTAGCTGTTTGAAAATAAGGTGTATGAACAAAGGAGCGTACAACAGCAAAAACTTTCAACTATTTCCAAGAAGTATTTATCTGTCCATTACTCACAATTTAGAGGATTCACGCTTTGCTGTTCTAAAATGCGTCTATGAATTCGTTCGAGAAAGTATGTGTAATTTTACTAGCAGGCCATGTCCTCAGAAGATGTAAAGTGAGTTAATAAATATGATGACATATTTTGAATTCTAATGCGGGTGTTATGGTGTGGAGAAAGAATGATACCATGGTCAGCAGTAGCTAGAAAGAACGAGTCAAAAACTCGGGTTATGTATTATTTGCCAAATATGCCAAACTTTTGCAATACCACCCCAACAATGAGCGCACTACGAAGCCGGTATGCATACCTGTTTTTGTTGACTACCATGCCCAACAATTGTTCTTTGTTCGCCCAGTACAGAGGAGGACAACAATCACACAGTCCTGTTTGAAATCTTTTCGGTGTGCACATAATTTTGGCGATTTACAAATGATTCAATACAACAATTTAAACTCGAAAATGGTGACTGAAATTCCTTTTTAAAACTTAGGATATTATTCTGCAATATTTCTTCGTTCAAAATATGAATTCATTACTTTTTCCAGACCATGATGAATCGTATTTGCGAACCGGAAAATCTCATAATGAGCATTATGTATGACGCGGTGAAATATGTTGAGCTCTTACTGTACAATAGCTGAAATAAGAGTGGTCAGTAGTTAGACAGTATTTCATCTTTTCGTATATGAAATTCTGCTACAAAATATGCATCATTGATTGACAAATTAGATACACGCCAGCATGACTTTCAGACTTGATATATAGGCAAAGGTCAACGAGCAATGGTTACTGGGATGCAACGGCTTGTAATATATATATATATATATATATATATATATATATATATATATATATATATATATATATATATATATATATATATATATATATATATATATATATATATATATATATATATATATATATATATATATATATATATATATATATATATATATATATATATATATATATATATATATATATATATATATATATATATATATATATATATATATATATATATATATATATATATATATATATATATATATATATATATATATATATATATATATATATATATATATATATATATATATATATATATATATATATATATATATATACAACGCCATATGCACTTCTCGACAAACAAAAGTAGCTGTGGCTGCCGGTATGTAGAGTAAATCTGTCTCATATAGCGTATTTGTGCATGTGTATGGCATCGCTTTATTGTTGGAAAATCGATCTCCAAGAAGTTGTAGTACTGATAAGTACACAGAAAATACTATTGTAGCACTTTCTTCTTTAAAATCGTGTCCCAACTGTTCTTCTTGTTCAGACTTAGAAAGGCCCTAAATTTGAACATCATTATTTGCCTCCCACTCGGCATTTTCTGTTGTAGCTTGGGCGTGTCAAAAAAGTGATCCTTGTTCGATTTATCAAGCGTGATGATTTTTTTGTCTGTAGTCTCACTTCTGAGTTTATATCTCCGCTGGCAGAAAAGGGTGCTCAATCCTTTGACACGTACGCATTTGTGTTGTTTCGAGGATGTGGTGTACAAAACATTTGGTCCAGAGGGTACCTGTTTTCGAACTCTATCAATAGTTATTTGTTGTTTTCAGGTTCTTTTATATATTTTTTTCTTTCCAAACCACTGTCAAAAATTGGGGACACATAAATACAGGGCTGTTAGAGCACATATTAGACCTATTGTGCTTTCTTCTGAGGTAGAAGCATATTGTATTGTCGGATCGTAGTCAAGTAATGTCATGAACTCTTGAGAACATTCAAGGTCGAATATTCTATATTCCGTGGAGATATTTAGAGGTGAAGGATAAACAAGCGTAATGTTTACACTGGGAGTTTTATTTCAAAACCGGAATTCAACAAGTTATTCTGTGCCAAAAAAGCTTGAGTCAGCCCGGGGTGCAAGTAAATGCGTAAGTCCAAGATGTGAAATGATGCCTCGTTCAACAATAAAACCTATACGGGTGTCTGCATTCTTTGAATGAAGTTTTTTTTCTCTTCTCAATGTTGTGTAGTACGAATTTAACGATACTAGTCATGTTGTTGGTAGTATCAAAACCGTCTAATATTATATGTTCTATGTCAGTCATGTAGTAGAACTGTAGGAATATGCTTTGGATTGTGTAAGTAACACATGCGATAATAGGAACCGACGCAGATCAAAGAACACTAATTTATTTATAACTTGTGCGAGGACAATCAGAGACATCAAATATAGGACCATCGGTTTCAGGATACTCGCATAGACAATCAATATCGATACGATCACGATCAGCATATGCCATATGGTAGATAGTGTGTAGTTGGATTTGAAACCCTTGAGTAAGACTTCCAGTAAAGATATTTTACTGGCCAGTACACGGAACAACATAATCAGCTTTTTCTATCGCAGTTTCTTTCGTCAATATCAAAGAAGTTCTTATTAGTGTTAGACTCGTGAATGCACTTGTATTTTAGAAGTAGATAGTGTGTCTAAAGATGAGAATCTCGAATGTTAGTTGCCAACTTGACGCGGAGATATGATTCCACAGTCACCCTGACAATTACTTGGCATATCTTGAGGTTGGTCACAAACTTGTTAACAACGCAAATCTCAGGAAATCTAAAAAATTCCGGCCACGGCTTGATCAGGTTCGCCCGGTGGTAATAAAATTCTTGGAAGCAGAAGACGTGGCTCAAATCATTAGTATTCAAATCCAGCTCCTCAGGCATATATGAGCACATATGGTTCAAAAAGCGCATACACATTGAGCAAATGGAGAGGCATGCTTGCACATATAAAATTCGAAATATGTATAACTTATCGAATTCAAATACGCAGATATATATATAGTATATCGGCATGCGTATATGCACGTACAATTTATAAAATACGAACAAACCCATACATGTAACAAAGCAATGTGCAGATGAACACATGAATTTTATATCATTCAACTACGCGCATGCATATAGCAAATCGGCGTACGTACAAGCAATGCATTACAATAAAAGAGTTCAGAAAAGCACATATATATAGCAAATCGGCGGGCATACAATCATAAAATTTATATGTTTAATTCAAATATTTACTTGCCAATATAAGCAGCAGTTCTTAGTACAAGCAGTCCATATAACTTTTGTAGGCCGGTATATATAGTAAAATGGCGTGCGTACGAGCAAATTAACTAAAACAAATACAACGAGGCACGTACATTTAGTGAATCAGTGGGCGCAGAAGCATACAAGTTAAATATATAATTCAAATATGCACACAAACATACAGCAAACAATCGGCATGCATACGAGTACATACAGTTTATAGAATTTAAATATGCACGTATATATAACAAAACTGCACGCGTGCGTGTACGTATAACATAGAATTTGAATACTCACAGTACATAGCAAATCGGCGTGCGTGCAAGTACATGCATTTCATATAATTTAGATATGCACATATATAGCAAGTCGTCGTGCTTACAAAATTCATATATACTTGTTTTTTAGTTCAAATACGCACATACACGTATCAAGTATGCGCGCGTACGAGTACAGGCACTTCATAGTATAAAGCGCAACGGCGGGTGTACAAATTCATACAACAGGTATAAACTGGCTACTGTGAGTGGTTCATTATCAGCAGCAACGAGTGACATACAAGAGTAGTTGTCTTGGAGGATGGTGAGTGTTCCATCATCAGTGTAGAATTACGGCCTCTGGTCTGTCTAAAATATCAAGATCAAATAAGATAACATATTGGTTTTTATTTGTATTTAAAATGATTTAATACAAGTTCTTTTTCCAATATTTCGAAAGTGTTCTAAATTCACTTGATGGCTCCAATAGCCCGAGTTTTTGGTATAACTCATTTACTTGGACCTATTTAAGACGATATTGTAAACTAAATTTTATAATTTCTGAACTACTACTTACAGGTTTTGGTCTTCCCGCCAATCTCCAAAATTTAATAAGTCTTTTTCTTTTTTAATTTTTCTTCAGATGGAACTTTATTTCTATTTGCTAATGTATTAACTTGACTAACGTTCTTATGTCTATCTACAAATTAGACATGTGGTCATGAACACTTAGAACTTCTAGTGAAAATTATTTAATAAAGAACAGCTAGAGATACGTCCTGTGTGATCGAGGATATTGATGCTCTTACCAAGAGGCAGTCCCGATCATTCTTACACAAGCTACCACTGCTAAATCCTAACTGACTTAAATTGTATCTTAGTTTATATAACATAGTTTAAAACATAGAAATATCCATCGAATTTCACATATTTTTTAGTCAATTAGTAGTTACCGTAGTGTACGGCTTCTAGACTGTCTAATAATTGCTTACTATCCAGCGACAGGACTGTAAGTATTCTATACTACCTCATAGTGGCTATACTACTCTAAAGTAAGCTACACGTTAGCTACTGTACCTAGACCTTATTAATTTTCCTGTTCTTGAGCTATTACTATGGCTAAAGGAATTTCTAAAGGCAAGGGAGCCGCCAGCTCTAAGCCTGCTAAGCCTGTTGAGGTTCCTGAGGTTATTGAGGACACAGGTCCGTCTGGTACTGAGCCTGCCGTTGAAGCTGTAGAGGACGCCGTTTCTGAGCTTGGTTCTGATGGAAACTCTGAGGATGACTCGTCGGACCCTGAAGCCTTGGAAGAGGAGGTCTCAACTGCCGCGGAAAGGCTCGCCAGCGTCCGTGTGTCTCTTAGTAGTGTAGCCCAGGGCATCAGCTCGCCATCTGACCGCGAAAAGTCAGATATTGAAAAGGCTATATCTCCTGAACAAGTGAAGGAATCGTCTCGAGATCGACGGTTTATTACTACTGAAAGTCAGCCCAATCCACCTATCAACAAAGATGGCAGCGTTTCATTTCGTGAAATTTCATTGCATGTCTCGCCACTGAATGCCTCGCCACCGAATGTTGGGGCGGAAGACGCAAATGTTGGGGACGCCATATCTCGACAACGAGTTGTTGGATCTTCTCAATCTCGACGTCATTTGAACCGCAAAGATGAGCTTTTAAACTACTTGCAAGGGTACTAACGGTTGGCTCAAAGATGATTGCAAGGAAATGCCGGACGTCCAAGTTAAGCACTGACAGTTCTATATGTGTGCACTAGAGCAAGATTATAAAAAAAAAAAGTTCAATAAAATCTATACCAAAGGAGATGAACGCATATTTCAAACCGTTTATGTAAATGGAGAAAAAGTTATAGCACTTTTTGATCCAGGGGCTGAAGTCTCTGCTATCTCACGCCGAGTAGCTACGCTACAGATATGGCTATCCATAACGAAATAACTAATTTAATCTTGGGAAATGGCAAAGTTACCACTTGCGAAGAAGCCATTGACTATGTACACATAATGTTATCAGATAGAAGAGAAGTGAAGACTCACGTAATCGTTACTGACATGTCTCAGAAATACGATTTAATTATAGGTATGACTGATCTCCTCAGATTAGGTATAACTCTCACTGGTCTGCCTAATGGGCTAGACCCAAATAAAGATTAGTCAGATGACAATATTTTAAAGATACCTAAACCTCCGGAAGGTGAAGCAAAGGATATGATTCCGTACTTTACCGATATATTTATGGACTTAATTATACAAAACAGAAAGATTGCAATAACTGACTGGTGTATGTTTAAGTTCTCTAATGGGTACGTTAGACTTGACTTAACAAACGTCGACTTCTCTAAGTTAAAGTGTCCTTCACATAACTACGTGAGTTGGAGACACAAAGACGTTGTCAAAACCCAAATCGAAGCTTGGTTAAAACAGGGTCTAATTGAAATCAATTATGATGCAACCCCAGTTAACTTAGCTCTCTTAGCGGTCGATCAATATAAATCTGATGGAACGTTTAGTAAAACAAGAGTAGTACTAAACCTATCGCCAATCAATAAACTAAGTCCGCAACATAGTTTTCCCTTACCAAAGATAAACGAGATACTACGCAAAATGGAAGGTGCGACTATCTTTTCCAAGGAAGACATAAAAGCTGCGTTCCATCAATTACAAATATATGAGCCGCATAGGAAATACTTTTCCTTTACTTGGCATGGTAAGAAGTATCAAATTAAAGGTGCACCTGAAGGCTTACACATGTTACCTTCTTTCTCCCAACAAGTTATGATGTAACTATTTGTGGACCTGTCAGATGACGTATCAGTATATTTAGATGATATGGTTATCTTTACAAAGACAGCACATGAACATGCTAAACTCGTTAAAGAAGTCTTAAAGCGACTTAATCATGCTAAACTTAAGATTAACGAAGACAAGTGTTCTTTTGCTAAAGATACTATACACTTACTTGGCTACAAAGTATCTGCAGCAGGGATAGAAATTGATCCTGGCAAGAAACAATTTCTGTTGGATTTATCAACACCTATTGCTGGAAGTGTGAACTTTGTGTGTGGGTTTGTTAACTTCTTCTCGGATTCGGTACCTCATCTTTTCATTTTTTAAAGCCTTTCAGTCACCTACGGCTGCACAAAGGACCTTTGGGAAAGCTCTGGACTTAAGAATGTGAGGATGCATTCAAGCTAGTCAAAAGTAAAGTAATGGACGCACCCATCATGCAATACCCTGTAGATGGCGTCCCATTCCAAGTAGCAACCGACGCTTCAGATCGAGCGGTAGGTGGAGTACTATACCAAACGATAAATGGTAAACCACGTTACAGACAATTCTTTAGCAACATATTTAACAAGAGTCAACGGAATTACCCTACCGTTACACAAGAGCTCCTTGCTATAGTTACTGCTCTAAGACAGTTTAAAGACTACCTTTATGGAAGTTACTTCACTGTCGCCTGTGATCAAAAGTCTTTAACATATTGAAAAGACATGAACCCTGATCTACAGTTGGTGAGCCGCTGGTATGACATTATTGCTAAGTTTGCTTTTAACATTACACACATACCAGGAACACACAATCATCTTCCTGACATGCTCTCTCGACTTGTCCCTGACTACCAGAAAACAGTTAAAGAGTTATTAGCAATCGATTGGATGCTTAAAAAGAAATGGTTTAATCTCGCTCAATCAAGATGGGGTCCATTTAGTATTGACATGTTTGCCGCAGAACATAACAAACAGATTTCTGATTGTAGATCGTTGACTCATCCTAAAGGTGATGCATTTCAGCTTGACTTATCAAAGCATAATGAGTGGGCTAACCCACCTTGTCAACTTATCGCACAGTTGTTAAATTATGTTAATATTACTAAATCTACCATTACGCTGTGTTGTCCCTTACGTAACTCCGACCCATGGATACGTGATTTAATTAATATGATTCAAGACGAACCTATTTATGTCGACCGTGAAACCGACACGTTCTTGTATCAGGGATCCTATTCTATTAAGAAGACACCTTGGAAACACACCATTGTTTGTCGCATCGGTCCTGCAGGTACCACTAAGTGGAAACCCTCAACCAAGTTCTTAGCTAAACTAGAGGAGTCTAAGGAGTTTGAACAAAAGCTCAAGACTCGTACAACACATGCACCCAACAAGATTGCAGTCGAGGTTACGCCGATTGAAACGGCATTAGATCGTAAAAACATGGAACTAGCTAAGGCCATGGATCAAAGACTCAAAACTCTAAGAGAACCTGAAGCTCGCACTCAACTACTTAAAGCGCTGCTTAAAGAACAGCCAGGAGTTGCGAAACAACTGAAGAAGATACTTCAACAATCTAATGTTGTCAATTATGTATCTCAGGAGTCTGTGGTCAGAATACAAGTACTTATATTTATTTGATTATTTTAGGTTTATTACAAGTTTTACAGTTTATCAGAATAATCTGATAAACTGGGTTTTAGGGTTTTGCTGGTTTTACAGCACATGACTAATGACTCATTTAAGAGTCAGTCATTTTAGGATTACTGTTTATAATTACTAATAAATGAACAACGTCCCCCTCCCTGAGGAGGGAGAACGTTGAGATACAGTTATCTCGCGTATACTTACTACATTTTTAACTTACCATAGAAGTTGTTAGTTTATTAGTAATTACAGAGAAAGCTACAGAATATGAATTAGTCAGTAGCTGGCACATATTTTTTTGTTATAAGTATAACAATTGAAAGTCAATGCGAACAGAGAATGTCGCATCAAATTGAACGATTTAGATTATCCGAACGATTTAGATTGAATTGAACGATTTAGATTGGATTAACGACGTGTGGACGACGAGGATGAAGAAAGAATCTACTAATACGAGTGAACCCGAAGAGCGAACATTCCAATCAAGCAGAACATTAACCAGGGTCAACAAGGAAAGTCTCACGACGATCAAATGACGAAATCAGACAATCAGTCAGAATCCACAGATAAGTAGTCATGTGTGAGTACAGGTAGGAAGGTTGTTTTCAGTGTGAGACAAGTACAAATCGTATTGCAAGCTAATGAGCTTAAATTGTATTTAAGAAGTTGTTAGAAGAAAGTTCTTTAGGATCCACAGTAGGGTAATAGAGATGGGAGATGTACATGGTTAGTACCGACTCGGTTAGTACGATGACGCAAAAGAATCAGCGGCATACTAGATTATTTTACAAAAGTTTTCAGAATGGGATATTAGGAAGCATACAGAGACACAAGTAAGCACCTGTGAGTTATTAGGAGCATATAAGGGTGGGCGCACATAACACGAACGATGCAAGTAAATACAAGGTTAAATTGTGAAAATGATATGCGAACACACTCAAATCACTAGAACTTCCAGATAAATCAGGTCAACGGAGAGGATCAACAGTATGCACAGAAGGTGTGGTTGACGGCAGCTTAGTTTAGGAGTGCAATAACGAGCAATCGTTCTTAGATCAAGAAGCATATTCCAACAACCGCAACAGCACATGACAAGGACATCACGAGTAAGAAGAGTAAAAGAGGAGCGATGAGGGAAGTTCCCAACAGGGTCCTGCGAATAGGCCGTCATTAGGCCGGAGTAAGAGCTGGCGAGGAGTAGAACAAGAAGTGGCTCCGACTAATGAGGCACTCAACCATATGTTATTGTGGGATGAAGAGTAAGACAGCTGGTAGTGTTAGAGTATATAGACTATCCACACTACTTATGTTAGTGTAGGAAATAAAACAGTCACGAGGGAACCCACGAGTTCCTCGGAGATCGATGTCGAGACCTTATGTGTTTGAAGGATGAAATTTAATAGAAAATGGATATTTATATTCAGTACTCTATCAGTTCATTCGCACACATTTCTGGTTCTCCATTGACAAACAACTCACCAACCATGTCCTACCCCGCCAAAGTCGTAGACAGCAACTCTTGAATCCTGAGCGCCGCAAGGAAGATGATATCGACCGACGTGGAACTAAACGTCGTCAGTCCCATACGGAACGCCTCCGCTCCGCACTCAGGTCAGGCACTGGAGGGGCAACAACAGACACATCTTGGGGCTCCACATATTATTTCCGCGGACGACAAGCAGCCACCAACAGCAAACAAAAAATGGACCTGCACAATCTGACGAGGATGTCATATTCGAGGGTGAGACCAAGGAAGTACCCAACCTGCGTGCGGACAGTAGTCAGACTTTTATTGGTGAACAGGTAGCCAGTGAAGGGCTGTCCCCTCGTTCGTCTCGGGATACTCCAGGGGCCTTATTTCCCAGTAATGACCCACCACGCCTCCCACCTAACAAGCGGAAGCGTCACCGGAACCGTACCAACAACAAGGAAACGGCACGGGAACAATCGTCAGCTCAGAAACTCACGGAGCTGATGACACAACAGCAGTCTCTTTTGAAAAAATACGAACAGAGGTTACAGCGCATAAACGCCGGACGAACTACAATAGGGCCGGCCGCTAAGGAGAGTTCTTCTGACGCACACGAACGGGTACAGGCAGTACCAGAGGACGAAGACAACCCTACCTTCCGAATTCAAGGCTGTGAGCGTCCGTTTTATGGACTTGGGTACAAATCACCAGGGTCAGAGGACAGTTCAACCGAGGAGGATGATACTCTGTCTGCCAGTGAGAACACACCAACTTTTCAAGAGTTCGCACATGAACAAGTATTAGCCAGACAGAATCCTCAAGGTAAGCAGGCGGTGAAGAATAGACAGGACCGATTAAGTACGAACCTGCGCCAACAACAGCAACGTCAGTGGGGCGAGAAAGAAGCGCCCAGTGAATATGTACAGACACATAAACGACAAGAGAAGGAGACAACAGTGCCTCCGCCCACACCGGCTAGTATCGAGAAAAGGCGACAGGCGCTACACGCACGGATACTACAGTTAAGTGACGAGCTATGCCAAGCAATCGAGGAGAATAACACGGCTCGAGCTGAAGCTCTTCGGGGCGTGATTGAGACACTTCGAGCTACATTAGAGTCCCGACCGGTAGAGAAGCGTCCCGTACCTTCACCACGTACGTGGCCTGATTGGCCGTCGAACAGATACTACCTACATGATATCATGGAACGGGACACAAGAGGGGCTCTCCTCGAGGCGTTCAAGAACGCACAAATCGCAGGGCTGGACGAGACTTGGAACCTTACATGGTTTCATAAGGTACTATCTTTACTTCAAGGCGGAAAAGTCAACGCTGGACTACATCCGCGACAACTCTGAACGGTTGAAGACATGCACACCTCAACTACAGATCGAACAGATCTGTTCGCACGAAACACAAGCCACTGTCGATCCCGCGTTTCGCAAGTTAGCAAAGGGCCAAAGTCGGAACATGCACACTCCTCTTATGGGACAAATGACACAGCTCATGGAGAACCACAGGAGGGCACGTGAACGGTGCCAGACAGATGCCGACTTCCAACAGAATTTAGTGAACCACTGCATTGTACAACTGTTAGAAGAAGCTCTCAACGGCCGTACGTATGAACGTACTCTACAGTTGCATCCCAAATGGCAACTGATGGAGACACACGAGCTTATACAGCTGTTGAGCCCTGACATTCAGGATGCACAGCAACGTACGGCAGCACGTTTCCAGGGTCGCAACAACCGCGAGGGCCCGACGACCAATGGAAGTCGCGACCACACCAATAGCCGCCCCAACCTACAGACGAGTAGACGACAAACGCAGAATTGGACTCAACGGCCCCAACCTACGGTACCAACGACTTGTGCGGGGTGCCAGGCACAGGCGCCACCAGGTGGTAGGCACATCCCACGGTGTCACCATTTCAGGGCGTCGCAAGCGGTGAGCGCAGAGGGTCGGGCAAGGCTATACGACAACAACCGTCCTTTGAGGGACGTACAATCGGTACACAGACCGTCCACAACGTCAACCGCAGGACAGGGGCAGAATACATCCCAGACTAGAGACGTAGTTACAATACGTCCGACGCCTCAAGTACAGGTGAATGCGATTACACAGGACGAAGACTTGGCTCCACCATCGGAAGCTACAGAGATTCATATCAACACGATCCTTTACGAAGACTTCGAGCACATGACGTCACCACCAAACCACACCTATGACATGTGGGAGTCGGTAGCCGATCATGCATGAGAGGTGAGGGTGTCTGAGTCGGATAGGAGCTTCATATTTGTTACCACGATTGGAGCAGTGATGGCAAATACAAGACCCATTGCTGACGTCAGACAACCGAGTCTATATTCAAGTACAAATCAACGGACGTACGTTCAAAGCCTTGATAGACACGGGAGCAAATAGAAGTTGTATCTCACAGACATCCGCAGACCTCCTTGGCCGACCATTAACTCCGGCACCACCTGGGTCATTTATATATTTAGCTGACAAGGCGGTGCGAACTCCTCGACTGGGGACGACGGAAGTGGTACCTATAAGGTACGGTACCAGAATTATCGACGGTTCATTAGAATTGATGAACTTGCCGACGGGTATAGATGTTATAGTGGGGCAAGATATGTTGAAAGGCTTGGGCCTATACATAGGCGGTATCCAATCGCCACTTGCACCAATAGACCCCACAGAACTAGAAGAGCTCCTCGAACCCATACCACGCCGACAGGCACCTAACACGACGGAACCCGTCGATGTACGCCAACGGTTGGCACAGGATTTGGGAAGCCAATGCGAAAATTGCCGACAACGCGCGCTGTCGTCTGGAAGGGAGTGAGGTAACCATCCCAGTAACCCATGAACAAGCGTTGCAGATGCGGCGATCGGCGCGTAACTTCGTATCCGATCGATGGCCCCCTATGTGGATGAACAAGTGAAGAAGTGGTTGACAGATTTGGTGATCACGAAACGAACGACACCAACGACTGTTAATCTTCCTCTCCTTGCGGTACCGACATTCGATGCGGAAGGCAACGTCAAGAAGGTACGCGTGTGTTTGAACATGCGTGCCGTTAACGCGCTTATTCCTGGTGACCAGTTCCTGATCCCCAAGGTCAACGAACTCATATCTCCGCCTCAAGAGTAAGAACTACTACACGACGCTGGACATATCGGCTGCATACCACAGGCTGCCCATCCATCCAGACTCACAATACTTATTTAGTTTTACACAATGAACGTTATCAGTACTCGTTCACATCAGCACCGTTCGGTCTTCATGTACTCACGCAGCAGTTTCAACGTACCTTGAGTACAATACTTGATGGCTTACCGGTTCACCACTATATCGATGACATAGTTATCGCCAGTGACGGTTATGACGAACACGTTAGGACGGTGCAGAAGGTGATACAACGCTTAACATACCACAGTTTTAAGCAACCCTGCCAAGTGCCACTTCGCTATCTCCGAAGTCATGATCCTAGGGAAGAAAGTATCGGCACAAGGCATTGACATTGACCATGAAAAAAGCAGGCCGCTGATCGACTGGCCCACACCACAACGGATACAAAGATATAGCCTCGGCGTTGGGTTTAGCAAATTACCTCCACGAACATCTGCCCTAATTTCGCGAACACGGTTGCACCCTTGCGCGAATTTTGCAAACTCAAACCAAAGGAGTTGATAGGGTGATCGTTGGGAGGAGAGACATGCACAGGCGTGGCAGGCAATGAAAGACGCAGTGGTGAATGCTGTGGCGTTACACTTTCCGGTCGACGGCATTCCCTCTAAACTTGGAAACCGACGCTAAGCGATTACGGTTTAGGGAGCGCTATTCCAATGGGTCAACGGTAAGAAACATTACTTAATGTTCTTTAGTAAGACTCTGAACCATGCGCACAGAACTACGCCACACCTATGAAGGAGTTACTGGCATTGGTATATGGACTGACACATTTCAGGGGAATACTTGGATGGGCAACGGTTTGCGAGTCTTCACGGACCTACAAGGCCCTTGTATATATGAACACACAGCTCAAGCTTAATCCGATGCTTCAGAGATGGCATCATATCATCGCGCCATTCAACTTTACCCATATCGCATATACCAGGAGTCAAATGTGCTCCCGGACATGTTAAGTAGAGTACACGAGGGACAGCGGGGAGCAGGACGAACTCGAAGTAATGTATACCGACGACTGGCAGTTATTCCTAGTTACTTTGAACAAGCGCAACAACACTTTGGACCGAATGACATAGATGTATTTGCCGGACCCAACCAACGCTTCCAGCTTCCTCGGTTTCTGGACGAAGGATGATGGGGAAGGAGCGTTTGCCACGACTGGTCGATAGTCGATGGAGTGGATGAACACCCAGCAGGGACAGATACACAG
>LUCW03001510.1:0-15183 GCA_001586965.3 Sphaeroforma sirkka | reverse complement strand
CATATATGAGCACATATGACCAAAAAGCGCATACATTACTGAGGCAAAATGGAGAGGCATGTTTGCACGTATAAAATCTGAAATATATAACTTAATCATTCAACTACGCGCATGCAATAGCAAATCGGCGTACGTACAAACAATGCATTACAATAAAAGAGTTCAGAAAAGCACATATATATAGCAAATCGGCGGGCATACAATCATAAAATTTATATGTTTAATTCAAATGTTTACTTGCCAATATAAGCAGCAGTTCTTAGTACAAACGGTCCATATAACTTTTGTAGGCCGGTATATATAGTAAAATGGCGTGCGTACTTGAGCAAATTAACTAAAACAAATACAACGAGGCACGTACATTTGTAGTGAATCAGTGGGCGCAGAAGCATACAAGTTAAATATATAATTCAAATATGCACACAAACATACAGCAAACAATCGGCATGCATACGAGTACATACAGTTTATAGAATTTAAATATGCACGTATATATAACAAAACTGCACGCGTGCGTGTACGTATAACATAGAATTTGAATACTCACAGTACATAGCAAATCGGCGTGCGTGCAAGTACATGCATTTCATATAATTTAGATATGCACATATATAGCAAGTCGTCGTGCTTACAAAATTCATATATACTTGTTTTTAGTTCAAATACGCACATACACGTATCAAGTATGCGCGCGTACGAGTACAGGCACTTCATAGTATAAAGCGCAACGGCGGGTGTACAAATTCATACAACAGGTATAAACTGGCTACTGTGAGTGGTTCATTATCAGCAGCAACGAGTGACATACAAGAGTAGTTGTCTTGGAGGATGGTGAGTGTTCCATCATCAGTGTAGAATTACGGCCTCTGGTCTGTCTAAAATATCAAGATCAAATAAGATAACATATTGGTTTTTATTTGTATTTAAAATGATTTAATACAAGTTCTTTTTCCAATATTTCGAAAGTGTTCTAAATTCACTTGATGGCTCCAATAGCCCGAGTTTTTGGTATAACTCATTTTACTTGGACCTATTTAAGACGATATTGTAAACTAAATTTTATAATTTCTGAACTACTACTTACAGGTTTTGGTCTTCCCGCCAATCTCCAAAATTTAATAAGTCTTTTTTCTTTTTTTAATTTTTCTTCAGATGGAACTTTATTTCTATTTGCTAATGTATTAACTTGACTAACGTTCTTATGTCTATCTACAAATTAGACATGTGGTCATGAACACTTAGAACTTCTAGTGAAAATTATTTAATAAAGAACAGCTAGAGATACGTCCTGTGTGATCGAGGATATTGATGCTCTTACCAAGAGGCAGTCCCGATCATTCTTACACAAGCTACCACTGCTAAATCCTAACTGACTTAAATTGTATCTTAGTTTATATAACATAGTTTAAAACATAGAAATATCCATCGAATTTCACATATTTTTTAGTCAATTAGTAGTTACCGTAGTGTACGGCTTCTAGACTGTCTAATAATTGCTTACTATCCAGCGACAGGACTGTAAGTATTCTATACTACCTCATAGTGGCTATACTACTCTAAAGTAAGCTACACGTTAGCTACTGTACCTAGACCTTATTAATTTTCCTGTTCTTGAGCTATTACTATGGCTAAAGGAATTTCTAAAGGCAAGGGAGCCGCCAGCTCTAAGCCTGCTAAGCCTGTTGAGGTTCCTGAGGTTATTGAGGACACAGGTCCGTCTGGTACTGAGCCTGCCGTTGAAGCTGTAGAGGACGCCGTTTCTGAGCTTGGTTCTGATGGAAACTCTGAGGATGACTCGTCGGACCCTGAAGCCTTGGAAGAGGAGGTCTCAACTGCCGCGGAAAGGCTCGCCAGCGTCCGTGTGTCTCTCTTAGTAGTGTAGCCCAGGGCATCAGCTCGCCATCTGACCGCGAAAAGTCAGATATTGAAAAGGCTATATCTCCTGAACAAGTGAAGGAATCGTCTCGAGATCGACGGTTTATTACTACTGAAAGTCAGCCCAATCCACCTATCAACAAAGATGGCAGCGTTTCATTTCGTGAAATTTCATTGCATGTCTCGCCACTGAATGCCTCGCCACCGAATGTTGGGGCGGAAGACGCAAATGTTGGGGACGCCATATCTCGACAACGAGTTGTTGGATCTTCTCAATCTCGACGTCATTTGAACCGCAAAGATGAGCTTTTAAACTACTTGCAAGGGTACTAACGGTTGGCTCAAAGATGATTGCAAGGAAATGCCGGACGTCCAAGTTAAGCACTGACAGTTCTATATGTGTGCACTAGAGCAAGATTATAAAAAAAAAAGTTCAATAAAATCTATACCAAAGGAGATGAACGCATATTTCAAACCGTTTATGTAAATGGAGAAAAAGTTATAGCACTTTTTTTTGATCCAGGGGCTGAAGTCTCTGCTATCTCACGCCGAGTAGCTACGCTACAGATATGGCTATCCATAACGAAATAACTAATTTAATCTTGGGAAATGGCAAAGTTACCACTTGCGAAGAAGCCATTGACTATGTACACATAATGTTATCAGATAGAAGAGAAGTGAAGACTCACGTAATCGTTACTGACATGTCTCAGAAATACGATTTAATTATAGGTATGACTGATCTCCTCAGATTAGGTATAACTCTCACTGGTCTGCCTAATGGGCTAGACCCAAATAAAGATTAGTCAGATGACAATATTTTAAAGATACCTAAACCTCCGGAAGGTGAAGCAAAGGATATGATTCCGTACTTTACCGATATATTTATGGACTTAATTATACAAAACAGAAAGATTGCAATAACTGACTGGTGTATGTTTAAGTTCTCTAATGGGTACGTTAGACTTGACTTAACAAACGTCGACTTCTCTAAGTTAAAGTGTCCTTCACATAACTACGTGAGTTGGAGACACAAAGACGTTGTCAAAACCCAAATCGAAGCTTGGTTAAAACAGGGTCTAATTGAAATCAATTATGATGCAACCCCAGTTAACTTAGCTCTCTTAGCGGTCGATCAATATAAATCTGATGGAACGTTTAGTAAAAACAAGAGTAGTACTAAACCTATCGCCAATCAATAAACTAAGTCCGCAACATAGTTTTCCCTTACCAAAGATAAACGAGATACTACGCAAAATGGAAGGTGCGACTATCTTTTCCAAGGAAGACATAAAAGCTGCGTTCCATCAATTACAAATATATGAGCCGCATAGGAAATACTTTTCCTTTACTTGGCATGGTAAGAAGTATCAAATTAAAGGTGCACCTGAAGGCTTACACATGTTACCTTCTTTCTCCCAACAAGTTATGATGTAACTATTTGTGGACCTGTCAGATGACGTATCAGTATATTTAGATGATATGGTTATCTTTACAAAGACAGCACATGAACATGCTAAACTCGTTAAAGAAGTCTTAAAGCGACTTAATCATGCTAAACTTAAGATTAACGAAGACAAGTGTTCTTTTGCTAAAGATACTATACACTTACTTGGCTACAAAGTATCTGCAGCAGGGATAGAAATTGATCCTGGCAAGAAACAATTTCTGTTGGATTTATCAACACCTATTGCTGGAAGTGTGAACTTTGTGTGTGGGTTTGTTAACTTCTTCTCGGATTCGGTACCTCATCTTTTTCATTTTTAAAGCCTTTCAGTCACCTACGGCTGCACAAAGGACCTTTGGGAAAGCTCTGGACTTAAGAATGTGAGGATGCATTCAAGCTAGTCAAAAGTAAAGTAATGGACGCACCCATCATGCAATACCCTGTAGATGGCGTCCCATTCCAAGTAGCAACCGACGCTTCAGATCGAGCGGTAGGTGGAGTACTATACCAAACGATAAATGGTAAACCACGTTACAGACAATTCTTTAGCAACATATTTAACAAGAGTCAACGGAATTACCCTACCGTTACACAAGAGCTCCTTGCTATAGTTACTGCTCTAAGACAGTTTAAAGACTACCTTTATGGAAGTTACTTCACTGTCGCCTGTGATCAAAAGTCTTTAACATATTGAAAAGACATGAACCCTGATCTACAGTTGGTGAGCCGCTGGTATGACATTATTGCTAAGTTTGCTTTTAACATTACACACATACCAGGAACACACAATCATCTTCCTGACATGCTCTCTCGACTTGTCCCTGACTACCAGAAAACAGTTAAAGAGTTATTAGCAATCGATTGGATGCTTAAAAGAAATGGTTTAATCTCGCTCAATCAAGATGGGGTCCATTTAGTATTGACATGTTTGCCGCAGAACATAACAAACAGATTTCTGATTGTAGATCGTTGACTCATCCTAAAGGTGATGCATTTCAGCTTGACTTATCAAAGCATAATGAGTGGGCTAACCCACCTTGTCAACTTATCGCACAGTTGTTAAATTATGTTAATATTACTAAATCTACCATTACGCTGTGTTGTCCCTTACGTAACTCCGACCCATGGATACGTGATTTAATTAATATGATTCAAGACGAACCTATTTATGTCGACCGTGAAACCGACACGTTCTTGTATCAGGGATCCTATTCTATTAAGAAGACACCTTGGAAACACACCATTGTTTGTCGCATCGGTCCTGCAGGTACCACTAAGTGGAAACCCTCAACCAAGTTCTTAGCTAAACTAGAGGAGTCTAAGGAGTTTGAACAAAAGCTCAAGACTCGTACAACACATGCACCCAACAAGATTGCAGTCGAGGTTACGCCGATTGAAACGGCATTAGATCGTAAAAACATGGAACTAGCTAAGGCCATGGATCAAAGACTCAAAACTCTAAGAGAACCTGAAGCTCGCACTCAACTACTTAAAGCGCTGCTTAAAGAACAGCCAGGAGTTGCGAAACAACTGAAGAAGATACTTCAACAATCTAATGTTGTCAATTATGTATCTCAGGAGTCTGTGGTCAGAATACAAGTACTTATATTTATTTGATTATTTTAGGTTTATTACAAGTTTTACAGTTTATCAGAATAATCTGATAAACTGGGTTTTAGGTTTTGCTGGTTTTACAGCACATGACTAATGACTCATTTAAGAGTCAGTCATTTTAGGATTACTGTTTATAATTACTAATAAATGAACAACGTCCCCTCCCCTGAGGAGGAGAACGTTGAGATACAGTTATCTCGCGTATACTTACTACATTTTTTTAACTTACCATAGAAGTTGTTAGTTTATTAGTAATTACAGAGAAAGCTACAGAATATGAATTAGTCAGTAGCTGGCACATATTTTTTTTGTTATAAGTATAACAATTGAAAGTCAATGCGAACAGAGAATGTCGCATCAAAATTGAACGATTTAGATTATCCGAACGATTTGGATTGAATTGAACGATTTAGATTGGATTAACGACGTGTGGACGACGAGGATGAAGAAAGAATCTACTAATACGAGTGAACCCGAAGAGCGAACATTCCAATCAAGCAGAACATTAACCAGGGTCAACAAGGAAAGTCTCACGACGATCAAATGACGAAATCAGACAATCAGTCAGAATCCACAGATAAGTAGTCATGTGTGAGTACAGGTAGGAAGGTTGTTTTCAGTGTGAGACAAGTACAAATCGTATTGCAAGCTAATGAGCTTAAATTGTATTTAAGAAGTTGTTAGAAGAAAGTTCTTTAGGATCCACAGTAGGGTAATAGAGATGGGAGATGTACATGGTTAGTACCGACTCGGTTAGTACGATGACGCAAAGAATCAGCGGCATACTAGATTATTTTACAAAAGTTTTCAGAATGGGATATTAGGAAGCATACAGAGACACAAGTAAGCACCTGTGAGTTATTAGGAGCATATAAGGGTGGGGGGGCGCACATAACACGAACGATGCAAGTAAATACAAGGTTAAATTGTGAAAATGATATGCGAACACACTCAAATCACTAGAACTTCCAGATAAATCAGGTCAACGGAGAGGATCAACAGTATGCACAGAAGGTGTGGTTGACGGCAGCTTAGTTTAGGAGTGCAATAACGAGCAATCGTTCTTAGATCAAGAAGCATATTCCAACAACCGCAACAGCACATGACAAGGACATCACGAGTAAGAAGAGTAAAAGAGGAGCGATGAGGGAAGTTCCCAACAGGGTCCTGCGAATAGGCCGTCATTAGGCCGGAGTAAGAGCTGGCGAGGAGTAGAACAAGAAGTGGCTCCGACTAATGAGGCACTCAACCATATGTTATTGTGGGATGAAGAGTAAGACAGCTGGTAGTGTTAGAGTATATAGACTATCCACACTACTTATGTTAGTGTAGGAAATAAAACAGTCACGAGGGAACCCACGAGTTCCTCGGAGATCGATGTCGAGACCTTATGTGTTTGAAGGATGAAATTTAATAGAAAATGGATATTTATATTCAGTACTCTATCAGTTCATTCGCACACATTTCTGGTTCTCCATTGACAAACAACTCACCAACCATGTCCTACCCCCCACCAAAGTCGTAGACAGCAACTCTTGAATCCTGAGCGCCGCAAGGAAGATGATATCGACCGACGTGGAACTAAACGTCGTCAGTCCCATACGGAACGCTCCGCTCCGCACTCAGGTCAGGCACTGGAGGGCAACAACAGACACATCTTGGGGCTCCACATATTATTTCCGCGGACGACAAGCAGCCACCAACAGCAAACAAAAAATGGACCTGCACAATCTGACGAGGATGTCATATTCGAGGGTGAGACCAAGGAAGTACCCAACCTGCGTGCGGACAGTAGTCAGACTTTTATTGGTGAACAGGTAGCCAGTGAAGGGCTGTCCCCTCGTTCGTCTCGGGATACTCCAGGGGCCTTATTTCCCAGTAATGACCCACCACGCCTCCCACCTAACAAGCGGAAGCGTCACCGGAACCATACCAACAACAAGGAAACGGCACGGGAACAATCGTCAGCTCAGAAACTCACGGAGCTGATGACACAACAGCAGTCTCTCTTTGAAAAAAATACGAACAGAGGTTACAGCGCATAAACGCCGGACGAACTACAATAGGGGCCGGCCGCTAAGGAGAGTTCTTCTGACGCACACGAACGGGTACAGGCAGTACCAGAGGACGAAGACAACCCTACCTTCCGAATTCAAGGCTGTGAGCGTCCGTTTTATGGACTTGGGTACAAATCACCAGGGTCAGAGGACAGTTCAACCGAGGAGGATGATACTCTGTCTGCCAGTGAGAACACACCAACTTTTCAAGAGTTCGCACATGAACAAGTATTAGCCAGACAGAATCCTCAAGGTAAGCAGGCGGTGAAGAATAGACAGGACCGATTAAGTACGAACCTGCGCCAACAACAGCAACGTCAGTGGGGCGAGAAAAGAAGCGCCCAGTGAATATGTACAGACACATAAACGACAAGAGAAGGAGACAACAGTGCCTCCGCCCACACCGGCTAGTATCGAGAAAAGGCGACAGGCGCTACACGCACGGATACTACAGTTAAGTGACGAGCTATGCCAAGCAATCGAGGAGAATAACACGGCTCGAGCTGAAGCTCTTCGGGGCGTGATTGAGACACTTCGAGCTACATTAGAGTCCCGACCGGTAGAGAAGCGTCCCGTACCTTCACCACGTACGTGGCCTGATTGGCCGTCGAACAGATACTACCTACATGATATCATGGAACGGGACACAAGAGGGGCTCTCCTCGAGGCGTTCAAGAACGCACAAATCGCAGGGCTGGACGAGACTTGGAACCTTACATGGTTTCATAAGGTACTATCTTACTTCAAGGCGGAAAAGTCAACGCTGGACTACATCCGCGACAACTCTGAACGGTTGAAGACATGCACACCTCAACTACAGATCGAACAGATCTGTTCGCACGAAACACAAGCCACTGTCGATCCCGCGTTTCGCAAGTTAGCAAGGGCCAAAGTCGGAACATGCACACCTCTTTATGGGACAAATGACACAGCTCATGGAGAACCACAGGAGGGCACGTGAACGGTGCCAGACAGATGCCGACTTCCAACAGAATTTAGTGAACCACTGCATTGTACAACTGTTAGAAGAAGCTCTCAACGGCCGTACGTATGAACGTACTCTACAGTTGCATCCCAAATGGCAACTGATGGAGACACACGAGCTTATACAGCTGTTGAGCCCTGACATTCAGGATGCACAGCAACGTACGGCAGCACGTTTCCAGGGTCGCAACAACCGCGAGGGCCCGACGACCAATGGAAGTCGCGACCACACCAATAGCCGCCCCAACCTACAGACGAGTAGACGACAAACGCAGAATTGACTCAACGGCCCCAACCTACGGTACCAACGACTTGTGCGGGGTGCCAGGCACAGGCGCCACCAGGTGGTAGGCACATCCACGGTGTCACCATTTCAGGGCGTCGCAAGCGGTGAGCGCAGAGGGTCGGGCAAGGCTATACGACAACAACCGTCCTTTGAGGGACGTACAATCGGTACACAGACCGTCCACAACGTCAACCGCAGGACAGGGGCAGAATACATCCCAGACTAGAGACGTAGTTACAATACGTCCGACGCCTCAAGTACAGGTGAATGCGATTACACAGGACGAAGACTTGGCTCCACCATCGGAAGCTACAGAGATTCATATCAACACGATCCTTTACGAAGACTTCGAGCACATGACGTCACCACCAAACCACACCTATGACATGTGGGAGTCGGTAGCCGATCATGCATGAGAGGTGAGGGTGTCTGAGTCGGATAGGAGCTTCATATTTGTTACCACGATTGGAGCAGTGATGGCAATACAAGACCCATTGCTGACGTCAGACAACCGAGTCTATATTCAAGTACAAATCAACGGACGTACGTTCAAAGCCTTGATAGACACGGGAGCAAATAGAAGTTGTATCTCACAGACATCCGCAGACCTCCTTGGCCGACCAATAACTCCGGCACCACCTGGGTCATTTATATATTTAGCTGACAAGGCGGTGCGAACTCCTCGACTGGGGACGACGGAAGTGGTACCTATAAGGTACGGTACCAGAATTATCGACGGTTCATTAGAATTGATGAACTTGCCGACGGGTATAGATGTTATAGTGGGGCAAGATATGTTGAAAGGCTTGGGCCTATACATAGGCGGTATCCAATCGCCACTTGCACCAATAGACCCCACAGAACTAGAAGAGCTCCTCGAACCCATACCACGCCGACAGGCACCTAACACGACGGAACCCGTCGATGTACGCCAACGGTTGGCACAGGATTTGGAAGCCAATGCGAAAATTGCCGACAACGCGCGCTGTCGTCTGGAAGGGAGTGAGGTAACCATCCCAGTAACCCATGAACAAGCGTTGCAGATGCGGCGATCGGCGCGTAACTTCGTATCCGATCGATGGCCCCCCCCCAATGTGGATGAACAAGTGAAGAAGTGGTTGACAGATTTGGTGATCACGAAACGAACGACACCAACGACTGTTAATCTTCCTCTCCTTGCGGTACCGACATTCGATGCGGAAGGCAACGTCAAGAAGGTACGCGTGTGTTTAGACATGCGTGCCGTTAACGCGCTTATTCCTGGTGACCAGTTCCTGATCCCCAAGGTCAACGAACTCATATCTCGCCTCAAGAGTAAGAAGTACTACACGACGCTGGACATATCGGCTGCATACCACAGGCTGCCCATCCATCCAGACTCACAATACTTATTTAGTTTTACACACGAACGTTATCAGTACTCGTTCACATCAGCACCGTTCGGTCTTCATGTACTCACGCAGCAGTTTCAACGCACCTTGAGTACAATACTTGATGGCTTACCGGTTCACCACTATATCGATGACATAGTTATCGCCAGTGACGGTTATGACGAACACGTTAGGACGGTGCAGAAGGTGATACAACGCTTAACATACCACAGTTTTAAGCTTAACCCTGCCAAGTGCCACTTCGCTATCTCCGAAGTCATGATCCTAGGGAAAGAAAGTATCGGCACAAGGCATTGACATTGACCATGAAAAGCAGGCCAACAGAAGCTGATCGACTGGCCCACACCACTACGGTACAAAGATATAGCCTCGGCGTTGGGTTTAGCAAATTACCTCCACGAACATCTGCCTAATTTCGCGAACACGGTTGCACCCTTGCGCGAATTTTGCAAACTCAAACCAAAGGAGTTGATAGGTGATCGTTGGGAGGAGAGACATGCACAGGCGTGGCAGGCAATGAAGAAGGACGCAGTGGTGAATGCTGTGGCGTTACACTTTCCGGTCGACGGCATTCCTCTGAACTTGGAAACCGACGCTAGCGATTACGGTTTAGGGGAGCGCTATTCCAATGGGTCAACGGTAAGAAACATTACTTAATGTTCTTTAGTAAGACTCTGAACCATGCGCAACAGAACTACGCCACACCTATGAAGGAGTTACTGGCATTGGTATATGGACTGACACATTTCAGGGAATACTTGGATGGGCAACGGTTTGCGGTCTCACGGACACGGACCACAAGGCCCTTGTATATATGAACACACAGCTCAAGCTTAATCCGATGCTTCAGAGATGGCATCATATCATCGCGCCATTCAACTTTACCATATCGCATATACCAGGAGAGACAAATGTGCTCCCGGACATGTTAAGTAGAGTACACGAGGGGACAGCGGAGCAGGACGAACTCGAAATAATGTATACAGACGGCTGGCAGTTATTCCCTAGTTACTTTGAACAAGCGCAACAACACTTTGGACCGAATGACATAGATGTATTTGCGGACCCAACCAACGCTCAGCTTCCTCGGTTCTGGACGAAGGATGATGGGGAAGGAGCGTTTGCCCACGACTGGTCGATAGTCGATGGATGGATGAACCCGCCTTGGGAACAGATACACAGGATGTTACGCAAGATACGAGCCGACGGCGCACGGGCCACAGTATGTCTACCATGGGTACCAAGAGCACCATGGTTCGACCTGTTCAAGCAGTTATTGCAGACAGAACCGGTGCTGGTACCACGGACACCACACACGTTCCTCAAGTACGCTAAGTACGCATGTGGGAAGAACACCATGGGGTCATACCGTAGTAGCACGGGTGGGTCCTCCCAATGGATTCAAACTGGACCCGCTGTTTTCACAGCGACTTGGTTATGCAGAACCAAAGCATACAAAATATGTCATGTGCTTAGACACAGCGCGAGAAATCTCAGTGGCACTGGCAGATGCAGAGGGTCAACCGGCGTTTGCACAAGCGAGTCCGGCGGAGAAACAGCGTCGTACGCAACAACTCACGCAAGCGCAACACGAACAAGGACATCATGGGGCGGCGGACACAGTCCAACAACTTCGTCAGAACGGTCACGTTTGGCCAGGGGCACTTGAGTTAGCCACAGAGGTTAAGCGGCAATGTGGCACATGTTTGGGACAGGACACACTTCGTAAAGGTTTCCACCCGATGATTAGCATCGATGCACGCTACCCGTGGGACCATATTCAAGTGGACTACATCCCGATGCCACTGGAGTCCAGACGCAAGAACAATTATATTCTTCACGTCTTAGACATCGCCACAGGCTATTCTATCCTTCGAGCCACACCGGACAAGACAAAGGAAACCACGACACAGACACTCATAGAGATTTTTTTTGGCATACATGGCTTCCCCGTAAAATCCAAACAGACATGGGGAAGGAAGGAGTTCACCAACAAGTTAGTGGAGCTTCTGGTCCAGGAAGTGGGGATGCTACATAAGGTGTCTCCACCATATCGACCCCAAGTGCTGGGCGCGGCAGAACGACGTCACAAGGAGATTACACGTTCTATTCGACAATGCTGTGAGGCAGTTCCCTTCGATGGGACGAACGCCTTCCGTTTACGATGCTATACGCAGAACCTTCGGATATCCCGTCGCCATAAGAGTGCACCGTTTAGCGTGTACTTTGGCCGCCGCCATGTTCCGTTCGCCGATTTCACGGACGAGTTACCGGATTCTCAGCCGATGACGAATGACACCTGGGCACAACGATTAGACCAGTTACAGGACACTATATTGCCGACCCTCCACCACATTACCAAGAAGTATACAGGCAAGCTTACGACGACATTTGACCGCCTGCATGCTCACGACTTGGTACATTTCGACGAAGGAGATGTGGTCATGGTACGATCAGAAGGCCGAACAACGAAGGCTATGCGGCCATTGTTTGGACCATATGTAGTCAAAGCTAGACACGGCCAACGCTACGAGCTAGCGAACAAGGATGGTTCCGCCCCACCAGAATTCAAGAAACAAAACCGGTACGGGTGGAACTCCTCCGTTTAGTGCATAGACGCACAGACCCACCAATTAACGAAGACTCATGGACCGAAGGAGGGGTTGAGTTTCGCCATATTATCACACATCGTACGAATGATGAGACGGGGAAGTTAGAATACCTGGTGAGATGGCGAGAAGGCGAACCAACGTGGGAAACAGCAGAAGCTTTTGATGATGCCAACGATATGACGCGACCTACCACAAAAGCTTCGCAAGACACGGACACGTAAGCGCCAACGTGCACAGTTCTAATGCTTTATCTTCAATATAACTTTGTTCTCGGATATCGAGCTCAAGCTCTGGAGCATAAAACCAGCAACTCTAGCTCGAGTATAAAACCAGCCACTTTGCACAATGCTCTAGCTCTCGAAAATAATGCCAGCACATAAGGTACTATGCTATTCTTATCATCTCTGAAACTGGCACACTGCTTTGTTCAGTGCTTCAGTTTGGGGGGTTGTGAGTCAGAATACAAGTGCTTATATTTATTTGATTATTTTAGGTTTATTAGAAGTTTTACAGTTTATCAGAATAATTTGATAAACTGAGTTTTAGGGTTTTGCTGGTTTTGCAGCACAAGACTAATGACTCATTTAAGAGTCAGTCACTTTAGGATTACTGTTTATATCTTACTAATAAATGAATAACGTCCCCTCCTGAGGAGGAGAATCGTTGAGATACAGTTATCTCGCGTATGACTTACTACACGCAGGAATCTGACTGACTTAGAGGAGCTCCAAAAAGTAGAGTTAAAATTACACACAATTTAACGCATCGAACATATGAGCATACTTATAAAATGACTATTCGTGCAGGGCTTGATCACCCGGCGCTGAAAGAAACCATACGTGAAGAATACCGACGCTGTACAGATTGTGAAAAGAACCAGATCAAGTGATACGGTTGGGCACCCTTAAAAGTGTGACAGAAGACCAACTGATGCGCCGAGTCATAGTCGATTTGGTTAAACTCCAGCGATCCAAGCATACTGGCGATGTATATATCTGTCATTTCTTATGTGTATTTCGGGCTATAACTTGCTTTATGCAATACCGAACAAACGTCCACAAACAGTGGCAGATAGAATTATGCTATCACGTCCAGTTTAATGACTTCGGTTACCCCTTCGAGTACTATGTTCTGACAACGGTAGTGAGTTTTGTACCGACGTAATGGAGGCACTTATGGAAATACATTACCTCGGTCAGCCTAAAATATCAAGATCAATTGAGATAATACATTGGTTTTATTTGTATTTTTAAATAATTTAGTACAAGATCTTTTTCCAATATTTCCAAAGTGTTCTAAATTCACTTTCGATGGCTCCAATAGCCTGAGTATTTGGTATGACTCATCTACCTCTGGACCTATTTGAGACATTAGTAGATGTAGGATATTATAAACTAAATTTTGCAATCTCTGAACTACTGCTTATAGATTTTGGTCCTCGATTGCTGCCCGCCTGTACGCTTTAAGTGTATGAAACAAAAGCCCCCCATTCGACCGGCGACGACCGAAGCTTTACGAACGCTTCATCCTCACGAGCACCAGCGACCACACCTCCTTTCGCTGCAATCGGCTATATTTTTGACGGTCCTGGTTCCCGAGAGACTCCTTAAAGTTTAGGACCCAGGCTTTCACTCACTTGTTAAGTTTCAGACCCCAGGTTCGCAGTATTGTTTTCTGACAAAAGCTAAGTAATTTTTTAACTAGATACGGCCTCCGGTCAGTCTAAAATATCAAGATCAATTGAGATAATACATTGGTTTTTATTTGTATTTTAAATAATTTAGTACAAGCTCTTTTTCCAATATTTCCAAAGTGTTCTAAATTCACTTTTGATGGCTCCAATAGCCTGAGTATTTGGTATGACTCATCTACTTGGACCTATTTGAGACATTAGTAGATGTAGGATATTATAAAGCTAAATTTTATAATCTCCGAACTACTACTTATAGATTTTGGTCCTCCATAATCTCCAAATCCAATAAGTCTTTTTTCTTTTTTAACTTTTCTTCAGATGGAACTGTATTTATATCAGCTAATGCATTAACGTGACTTACGTTATTATGTCTATTTACAAATTAGGCAACCCCTAAAAGTGGTCATGAACACTTGGTACTTCTAGTGAAAATTATTCAATAAAAACAGCTAGAGGTACGCCCTGTGTGATCGAGGATATTTTATGGGCTCTTAACAAGAGGCAGGTCCCGATCATTCTACACAAAACTACAAACTGCTAAATCCTGTACTGACTAAATTGTATTTTTTAGTTTAATATAGTTTGAAACCTAGTAATTTCCATCGAAGTTTTTACACTTATATCGTATCAGGCATGACCCATAGGCGTGGTGTTCCTTACAAACCCGTAAACGCAGGGTGCAAATGAGACACGTCATAGAGAACTTAAGAAACTCTTGCGTACCGCACTAGACGACGACGTTGAGGATATGTGGCCTTATCATTTTGAAATGGGTTTCAGACTCAAATGAATAACTGCATGAATCCTCAAACCTGGAACACTCCCGTTTCACTATTTCTTTGGCCGCTATAGTAAAAATTACAAAAGCAATGTTTTATAGAATAGAACTGCGCCCGAAACACGTTACCCCCCGTGGCTACAAAAGATTGAGCATATGCAGACGTTAGTTTCCATACCCTGTTTACCTCGAGCACAAGAATGTACCGATTATTCAATAAAGAACAGCTGGGGGGGTACGCCCTGTGTGATCGAGGATATTTAGGCTCTTAACAAGAGGACAGTACCGATCATTCTCTTACACAAGCTACCACTGCTAAATCCGAACTGATCTTAAGTGCATTATATAGTTTATATAACATGGTTTAAAACATATAAATATCCATCGAATTTTACACACATATATATATTTATATATAAATAAGTATGTATTTTTCATATATAATA